>LPNX010044623.1:384436-465698 GCA_001517045.1 Pseudotsuga menziesii
CTACGTTAACCAACAAATCTCAATCAAAATAAAAAATAATGAAAGTTTAATGTTAAGAATACATACCTGATTAAATGCTATGGAAACTTGATTGCTCCCTTCCTCTCCTCTAGAAAATCGCCCAAGATCGCCTAAATCGCCAGAGCTCCTTTTCCTCCAAGCGAAAAATCCAAATGAATGAAAAAAACCCGGCCGCGGACTGTTATCGGCGATTTTTTTTAATTTTTGGGCAGCAGGGCGATAAATTCCATCGAATCGCGATATTATCGGAATATATCGCGATATATTCAATATGTCGGAAAATGTCGCGATAAATAGGGGCCGATATATCGCCGGGGTCATTAAGTCGCGATATATCGCGATGTCGGCGATATATCGCGATGTCGGCGATATATCGCCGATATATGCAACTATGAGTTCAACTGCTTCAAGTGGGACTTTCCCATCAATTGTCATGAATTTGCAAACGCAGTTTAGAATATTAAGAATAGAATTGAACAGGTTATTTATGAACAGTAAAGAAACAACATTAGAGGTGGTCTCTGCTTTTCCAGAAGGAAATGAATGTATTGAAGGATGCTTAATGTTGTACTTGCGCATTTCAACAAACTGAAATATCTAATTATAAATCGGCCCAGTGTGGAACATTTGAACAATTTCTCATCCACCTTAAGAGTGACTCCAAAGACATTAAACCTTAAGAGTGACTCCAAAGACATTAAATTGACCGTAGACATTGAAAATAACCAATGTTTCCCTTATCTTGGCATCTTAGTCACCAAGCAAAACAAACGTTCCCTTTGGCACCTATTAGACCATACCTAAGTTGCCATACCTAAGTTGCCAGGGGACTTGGGTTCAGGGATGGGGACGACACTTTTTCAAACAAGGGAATATGTATCATTGGGTACACAATATACATATATATATTTTAATAATATATATGAAAAAACTTATAAAAAAAAGTTTTACAATTTAACAAGAAGCATATTGCATTATGCCATAATATTATTTTAGCATGTATTACCGGTTGAAATAGCAGGTTATTGCCGTCCGTAAGCATAGGCAGAACAAGTGACCACTGTAACCTTAGTCACTTGCCCTTAACTGCTTAGGAAGGCGTAACTTCCTAGGGGAGAGCCCTATGCTACTCTGCAAAAGATACTAAACACAAAAATATCTTTCTCAAGTATGTTATGAATGATCAGTGCCTAACGAAGTCTAAAGAAGAGTAAACAATTAAACGTGTGAGATAGTTGAGTTTTGTTATGCTAACCATGACCATGCAATTAACAAATAATTAACTAAAAAAAATACAATATGCAAATAATAATTAAATAATTAATTAACTAAAATATGCGAATAGCAAAAGAATTAATTCCACTTATACTAATAACAAATAATAATTAACACCTAAATATCAAATATTATAAGATAAAAGGTAAATAACTTAAAATATCAAACTAAATAATAATATACCTAACAATAAACCAAATATCATTTAAACAAAATCTAAATTAATAAACTATATAAGAAAATAATATGCAAATAATAATTCAAGTCATGCAAATAACAAGATAATAAACATTAACAAAATATGAAAATTAATTAACATTCACGCTGGTATGAAAAGTAATTATTAAACCAACTTAAATATTATTGACAAAACATGCGAAGTATTCACGATATTCAATGGCACACAAAATATATCAGCCTTTCATCTGTGCAGTAATGCTTCAGTAGATCGCATACATCCCGATTAGCAGTTGACCATAATATCTATCAGAGCTTGAAGCAGAAACTTATGGGAGCGGTTGCAATGAGGGATGGCGAGGTAGACGGAGGTCTGCACAACCGCCCAAGCTAGGGTCGCGGGTAAAGTTAGGTCGATGGTGGGTAATCGCCGGCAGTGGGAGCAACCCCCAAAGGTGGAATGGACGCGTGAGTGGAAGGCCGAGCTCGGAGGAGGGAGGATGATGGCTGTGAGGGACGGCCACGTGGAGTTGTCAGCGCGAGGGAGAGCAACGTGGAGGCTGGGGCGATGGCTGTGAGTCGCAGCAGCAAAGGCAAGGGAAGGTTTAGGAAGAGCGGATCCGAGGATAGGGTTGTGCAGCAAGGAGGTGGCGAGGCAGGGATGACGAGCGCGTGGAGAGCGATAGAGGGAGCAACAGCCAGGAGGACGAGTGGGATGGTGGTTGTTCTTGGTTGCGTGGAAGAAGAGAAGCCAAGGCCGCAAAGGTAAATGGAAGAAGAATGAGGCAGCTAAAGGTTTGGAGATGAAAATACACTGGTGCCCTTGTAATAGGGCATCTAAGGAGGAGGAAGAAGAGACTGAGGGGATAGAGCGGTAAGCAAACAACTAGTTACTCGAGGAACCTTAAGGATAAGTTTGTGGAGAAACTCTCACGAAGGAAACGTCTCTCTCATCTGAGATGACAAATGGCTGGAAAATGGAAAACCCTAAGCTAAATGCAGTATCCCTACCATTCAACCAAGAACATGCATCACTAACCAACAATAAACAATAAGGTAAAACCCAGACCTTAATGTGCTCGTGGTGTGCCAACAAACCTGAGCATCACCTTAAAGAAACCTTATTACTAAAACTCCAAAAAGCCAGCTTGTATAACCCAAACAAAATCATCCTCTCCAAAGAGCCTTAGTTAAGGCAAAATCAGTTATATAGTAATAATCTGAGTTATCTCATGATTCAAAATTAAAGTGAGGAGATCTATTTATACTATCTCACACTCACTTAAAACATTTAGGCTAACATGCCATATAATACATAAATTCATCAATTAAGACATCAATTTAAAATTAGAATAATATAATAATAAAATATTACTCGTTTGTAGGCTTAAGGTAAGCTACCCGGAATATTGGTTCCTAGGGTGCGAAAATAGCCTTATCGAGCTAAACATTCGAAATGAAGGATTGGAATGGGCCGAGGGGGAGGTGTCATGCCCCTACTAACCCCAAAATACTGTAAATCCCTCAACACCTCCCTCGAATGGCACGTCGTCCATGGTGAAATGAGAGAATGTCATGTTGAAGGAAGAATGCCTAGGGGAAGGAGAACCTGTAGTGTAGGAGGACGTCTTAAGCAAACAAACAATATATGGAGCCGTGAGACCCAATGGCCAGCCCTTAGGGGCCCCAGTCACCAACCCTGAGGTTAAAAATCTCAACACAGGGCAGTCGGCGGTGCTATTAAGCCAGAATTCCCCCAAAGGAGGGACCAAAGGGCCCAACCACAACTACCATTGCTAAATGACATCCTTCTTGGGTTTTGACTCTTTCTCCCTAGGGAATACTTGAAGGCGCGTTCAGGTACAGATGCAGCGTAACACTGGCTCCAACTACGGGACAAGTGCTCTTCCCAGGAGTGCTCGAGAACCTATGAATCTACTAGTACCTGTAGACCTACACACATATCAAATGTCCGAGAGATTAAAAGCATCTAAGCGCAGACACTTTTGTCCTGCCTTGTTCGCAAAATGAAGGAAACAAATTAAGAACAATGAAAACTAACTAGGGCAGACACTTTTGTCCTGCCTTGTTCGCAAAATGAAGGAAACAAATTAAGAACAATGAAAACTAACGCACATAAATATGCCTAATGCAACTAAACCTACCTACTCTAAACATGGTAATCAAAATAGGTTAAGTGAAATCATACCACCAATGTAACCATTTAAATACGCAATTCATACGTGCCATCTTACCTTTATCCTTTAGCGTAATCCAATACAATACGTCATTGATGATACGCTGAGTTTGTACTAGGATCTTTACCTTGATGAGTGCAGGACACCGGACCTTCTTAAGAACTTGGAAAACTTGAAACTGGCGCCATGGAGAAGCATAACTTTGACAAGATTTGTCAATCCATTCTTCTAGTGGGCTTATGTATCGGACACCTCCACCATATACATCTTCTAAAAAAAAATTCTGAAGCTCGCCCATGAATCCTGAACTTGGGAGGCTATCTGTGGGATTGGACTTTGCAAATCTTCATATGAGAGCCGCAACCTGTCTCTGCATTTACTCAAACTTTTCTTTGTACACACAGGTATATCGCTTATCCTTTCCACAATCATATTCGTAACCCCAATAATATTTGATCTTTTGAAATTGTCAACAATATAATCTATACCTTCATGCTTCATATAGAAAAATAAACAATAAATATCATGAAACTGAAGGATGAAAATCATACCTGTCCACCTACCTTCCTCGGTCTTTTTGAGATGTATCATTAAAGACTTGCTAATGTATGGTAGAGCGGGTTGAACAACTTCTTCTATGCTTCTTGAGGGGCGCAGTTGAAAGTCATAACCTAGGCTCACCATATGTTGAATATCTTCAAAAGAGTCCTCTGTGCGACATGCTTCCCTACTGCAGGATGAGTATGACAATGACAACATGGAAGAATCATCAGAGACACAAAGGTCCAAGTCTTCAAACTTTTCATTATAATGGCCCATATGCATATAACAACTATCTGGAAAGTCTGGTGTTGTTCCATCTTCCATTATGGTGGCAAACGGGTTGAGCCATTCTTCGTCATTAGCCTCATAAGGGGAAGGAATAATCATATCTCTTTCAGCAGGGTCCTCATAAGTTATGTCTTCAGCATCCTTGCTGGAGATGACTGAGATTTCCTCGTCCCAAATAGTGTCAAGTTTTGGCTCTTCTTGAGTAACTTCATCAAGTTGCTCTTCCTCGCCACAACGCATGGAGACAATGCTACCTAGTCTCGAGGAATCATATAAAGGTGGACCCATAAATCTCCAATAACCATCGTCCTCAGAATTCCCCTTATTATGTTCCCAAAGATCCAGTATGTCATAAGGAACTTCAATATGTTGGAGGGGAGAACTCATCGTATCCTTGTGTTCCTCAGCTTCTTCAATTAGGACTTTTGGATCGCCATATACAGGACCATCATCATATTCATATGCTAGGGAAGCTTTATCATCTTGAATAATGGTTGCTTCGACCTGATCTTCACTTTGGACTTCCTTACTGAACAAGTCCTTTGCATGTTTGACATGAGGTATCCATTTATCACGGCGCTCTGAATCCCAGCGATTATAGAACGTTTCCACCAATTTTGCAAATGATGATATCATTCCTTTATCTAATGCCACAAACCAATCAAGAGCTTCGCCTCCCAGGTGGAGGACAAATGATCGCATATAAACATCTTCTTCTCCTTTGATACCATATTCTTAAGCCATAGTCATAAACCATTCCACATGATGTGTGGCATTATCATGATCACCCTTGAAGGTATGCCAAAATGCCTCTGGTAACTCATCTGAATAACATGGGAAAGCTGATAGATCAAGAGAAGCAAAACCAATTTCCATTTCTGTAGCAGTCGGATTATCAGAATCTTCAAACTCGAATGGAATATCATCTGTGGCTCCTTCTCTCGTATCATCTTGAGCCTGGCTTTTTCCCAGGGTTTCTTCCCATATCCTATCGATCATGGCCTTTCTTTCCTGTTCTTCTACACCGTAATCCCAGTCTGTGCTGAATGCATCAATGAATTGCCTGAGAGACGAAAATCCTTTGCAAGGGAAGCATTCAAACCAATTTCTGACAGATAAGTTGACTTCAAGGTGAAGGAACAACAGGTATAGCCTCATCCTGATGTCTTCATGCACGATGTTACTTGCCAGGATGAATTGCATGAATGCCTGCACATGGGATGCTGCATGGTTCTAATACTGCTGGAACAATGGGAACAATGCCTTCCCACCATCTTTAATGGCGTACTTGTGTGGGAAACCTGGAACGCATGAGAAGTCTAATATGTCCATCCACAATTCATAACAGGATGCCATCTCGTCGAGCTTCCTTGTCTTTATAGAGTACTTGTTTTATTTTTCTTCAATTGGAGTAGCCAGGAGAAACCTGCCAAGTTAGTTAAGCAAATCTCACCAAAGTACTAAATAAAACAAGGGCGTACCTCGTAGATGGGACAAACTGAGCTCAGAGTGTTAAGCTTTGTTGAGCTTCTTCTTTGTGGAGTCACCAGGTAAGATCTGCAAGATTAGTCCTCAATAATATTTTCAAACCCAAAAAGACTTATCTCAATTTTTCTTACCGAATGTCGTTCTTGCCAAGGTGTGAATGACTCGAGATCACCCGCTTCAAATTTGAAATGTCCCTGGCAACGGCGCCAAAATGTTACCGGTTGAAATGGCAGGTTCTTGCCATCGGTAAGCATATGCAGAACAAGTGACCACTGTCACCTTAGTCACTTGCCCTTAACTGCTTCGGAAGTCGTAACTTCCTAGGGGAGAGCCCTATGTGACTCTGCAAAAGACACTAAACACAAAGATATCTTTCTCGAGTATGTTATGAATGATCAGTGCCTAACGGAGTCTAAACAAGAGTGAATAATTAAACATGTGAGATAATTGAGTATTGTTATGCTAACCATGACCATGCAATTAACAAATAATTAACTCAAAAAAATACAAAATAATATCCAAATATGCAAATAATAATTAAATATTTAATTAACTAAAATATGTGAATAGCAAAAGAATTAATTCACTTATACTAATAACAAATAATAATTAACACCTAAATATCAAATATTATAAGGTAAAAGGTAAATAACTTAAAATATCAAACTAAATATCAATATACCTAACAATAAACCAAATATCATTTAAACAAAATCTAAATTAATAAACTATATAAGAAAATAGTATGCAAATAATAATTCAAGTCATGCAAATAACAAGATAATAAACATTAACAAAATATGAAAATTAATTAGCATTCACGCTGATATGAAAAGTAATTATTAAACCAAATTAAATGTTATTGACAAAAGATGCAAAGTATTCACAATATTCAATGGCATAGAAACTATATCATCCTTTCATCTGTGTCGTAATGCTTCAGTAGATCGCATACATCCCGATTAGCAGTGGACGCGTGAGTGGAAGGTCGAGCTCAGAGGAGGGAGGATGATGGCTGTGAGGGATGGCCACATGGAGTTGTCAGCGCAAGGGAGAGCACCGTGGAGGCTGGGGCGATGGCTGTGAGTCGCGGCAGCAAAGGCAAGGGAATGTTTGGGAAGAGCGGATTCGAGGATAGGGTTGCGCAGCGAGGAGGTGGCGAGGCAGGGATGACGAGCGCGTGGAGAGCGATAGAGGGAGCAACATCCAGGAGGACGAGTGGGATGGTGGTTGTGGCTGCATGGAATAAGCAATTTCGCTGCGTGGAAGAAGATAAGCCAAGGCCACGAAGGTAAATGGAAGAAGAATGAGGCAGCTAAAGGTTTGGAGATGAAAATACACTAGTGCCCCTATCCTAGGGAATCTAAGAAGGAGGAAGGCAGCGACTGAGGAGATAGAGCAGTAGGCAAACCACTGCTCAAGGAACCTTAAGGATAAGTTTGTGGAGAAACTCTCACGAAGGAAACGTCTCTCTCATCTGAGGTGACAAATGGCTGGAAAATGGCAAACCCTAAGCTAAATTCAGTATCCCTACCATTCAACCAAGAACATGCATCACTAACCAACAATAAACAATAAGGTAAAAACCAGACCTTAATGTGCTTATGTTGTGCCAACAAAACTGAGCATCATCGTAAAGAAACCTTATCATTAAAATCCAAAAAGCCAGCGTGTATAACCCAAACAAAATCATCCTCAATAATAGCGCATCCTCTCCAAAGAGCCCTAGTTAGGAAAAAATCAGTTATATAGTAATAATCTCAGTTATCTCATGATTCAAAATTAAAGTGAGGAGATCTATTTATACGATCTCACACTCACTTGAAACATTTAGGCCAACATACCATATAATACATAAATTCATCAATTTAAAATTAGAATAATATAATAATAAAATATTACTCATTTGTAGGCTTAAGGTAAGCTACCCGGGATGTTGATTCCTAAGGTGCCAAAATAGCCTTATTGAGCTAAACATTCGAAATGAAGAATTGGAATGGGCTGAGAGGAAGGGTTCATGCTCGTACTAACCCCAAAATACAATAAATCCCTCAACACCTCCCTCGAATGGCACGTCGTCCATGGTGAAATGAGAGAATGTCCTGTTGAAGGAAGAACGCCTAGGGGAAGGAGAACCTGTAGTGTAGGAGGACGTCTTAAGCAAACAAACAACATATGGAGCCGTGAGACCCGGTGGCCAACCCTTAGGGTCCCCGGTCACCAACCCCGAGGTTAAAAACCTCAACACAGGGCAGTCGACAACGCCATTAAGCCAGAATTCCCCCAAAGGAGGGACCAAAGGGCCCAACCACATCTACCATTGCTAAATGACATCCTTCTTGGGTTTTGACTCTTTCTCCCTGGGGCATACTTGAAGGCACGTTGAGGTATAGATGCAGTGTAACAACATGTAACAAGAAAAACATGCACATTGCTCCATTGAAGCTTTGAACAATCGGCAACCATACTACGAGTAGAAAATATTGAATGACAACAAACAATGAACTCGATCATTATCATTTGATAAATCAAAATTCAAAGTGAAATTGATATTTATATGTCTGGCTTCTCAAATATTAAAAAGCTAAACCAAGTGGCAAGTACATGTCATAATTTTCCTAATAGCATTTCCAAATATGAAATAGAAATATAAATATGAAATAAAAGTATTTTCCTAATGGTTTCTCCCTTCACTATTGGAAATGAAATGGTAAAAATCAAAGGTTGATTCACTATTTTCAATGCATGTGTATGAGGTAAGTTAAGGATCAGGGTTTTGGGGTAGGACCCCACCCTCTCCATGATTTTTGGGGATTTTTTTAAATTAAAAACATAAATATTTATTGTGGACACACCCTTGGAGAACCCAAAAATAACCCGAAATTGGGGTTCAAGTACCTGTTATGCCAGATTGTATATGGAGGATTTTCCCCTCATTTTTGTTAGCTATTTTAGCTCTAGAGGCACTCTGCATAGTTTTGTCTTGTATGCGGAAGTGACCATGCACTAGCTAGGCTACTTGACTTTGTAATGGTGTTTTATAAAGTTGTTTTAAAGTGACTCTTATGTAATGTGACTTTCTATAAAGTTTCCCTTTTTTATTTTTGTAAAGTGACTGTTATCACATATATAGTACTCGGGCTACCATATTCTATTTTTCAAATACAGTACATTTTTTCAGCCAGATCTCTTACATATGAGATTCTGAGATGAGCAGTTTTGACGGATCATTATTTTGTTAGTGGACTATTATACTCTCCCATGTCAGGACTGAGTCTCAGGACACTCAGATTCGAGGACTGATGTAGCCATTTAGTCATTTACAGAGCAGTTAGTGATGCCCAGATTGGTATTAGTGTTTTCTCATTGGATAGATGACGGTTCAAATGGATTATTTGCATGGTTATGACTTAGCATTTATTATATTGTATTCATTGCTCTTATACTCATCTTTTGTGACATGTACTAGCATTTAGTGTCATGATCTGGCAGTCATAAATATCTGGACTTGGATGTATTTGTATTATGTATTGATGTCCCTACTTAGACTTGGAAATTCTTGATTTATACTCATTGGTTTTACCTAGGGAGAATAGAGGTAGTCATTCCCACCATACTTTGGCTTGCTAGCGTGGGCTTCATTGTTCATTGTCTCCACCCATCCATTTCCTTCCAGTTTTGTTTTAAGCCGACTTACTACTTGACTTGTGGCATGGAGGACCCTTCCCCGCTAGAACCTTTGTTGGACAAACCTCCCTGTTTATGTTGTGTCTCGACTCTAAGTTGGTGACAGCACTTGCCTTTGATAAGTTGGATTGTATGCCTAAATCATTCCGGTCGGTTGTCCCAATGTTTGGCACTGTGCAGAATTCCCCCTGGTCACTTGAGATGTTGGCTAAAACCGAAAGCTCATGTACTGCTTGTATTGGAAATATTTATATATGCGCCCATGGAAATTGTAAACTCTAGAATGTGTTTCTTAACATATGTGAATAAAGGGCAAGAGCAATGAAATGCTAAAATACCCCGCGAAGGGTATAAGAAAGCTTAAATATATGCTATATCCGAATATTGCTGACCTTATAAATTTGAATATGTCCTTGATGAAAGCTGCAACTAGCTGTGCTTTTAACCGCTGGTGAAGTCCCAAAGGGTCATATAAGCCAAAAAGGCCATGAAAATAAAATTGATGATCTTAATGAACCTGGATCAAACTTGATGTAGACATGATGCCTAAGTTGAATAAGCACTTTCTGAACAACTCAACCATTTGTGAGGCACTGCCATTCCCCGTGTTGTTGTTTGTCCGACATATGGTTATAATGAGTATTCCCTTTCCATATCTGAAGTGTCACAATGTTGAATTGGTAGTCATCCTTTGTCCTAACCCTGTAAATTTTAGACTTCACCCTTCACTAGAAAATTGAATACAACTTTGAAGTGAGTATAGTCCTGAAAGTTTGGTCTGAGTAATAATAAATAAAACCCTATATATGTATTTGGTTGATGTATCGCCAAGGAGGTGACTGCTACTTGTTATGATTGTTACTTAAATGATTTGTAGAGCATGACTTAGCCTTGTAACACTTGTAGCAGATGGATGACAGTCTGAGTTATATTATTGGTATCTGGTCATTTACAGGTGATTATATTGTCTATTGGATATTGTTGATGATCAGGCAAAGACCTGGAAACAGTATGAGTATACATCTAGATGGATTTAGACTCTCTGAGTCTAGTGAGATAGCTTATTTTCAGTTCTGGGCACTTGCAGAGATGGTCAGGCTTATTTTACCCTTCTGATTCAGTTTTGCTTCACAGGATGATGTGTCTGAGCAGGGAGATGTTTTTATTGGATCTCCTAGGGCGTTGTATGGGGCATAGGGGGTGCAGCCACTTGATTGTACCATAGTACCTCCATCCCAGAGAGCTTGGTGGGCTTAGTTGGATAACATAGGCACCCTAGGAGGTTGTTTTGGTAGGTTCACATTTCCCAAGGAAGATTAAAAAATGATTAAATGGCTATTGAAGAAATCGATTTGGACTACTGAGGCAAGGAATGACATGGGATGAGTCATGATGATGAGTGTGATGTCCTCCGCACCTTCTGCAGCAATTGCAGCACCTGATTGGGCCCACACCTATTTTTTGGGCATTTTTATATTATTTTCTGGAGCTTTTGGGAGGCTCACGATTTCCTCAAGAAGGCACAAAGTCAAAAAATTAAAATATTATATTGTTTTCTTGTGCCATGGGGACACCCAGAGGGAGTTAGTTAACACTCCATGGACCCACCATGTGCTTCATTTATTTCTTGTTGAGTGGGGTACCCTCTTTTTGGGTGATCTAGTCCACTTTGGTACTTTATGGTTATATTGATTCATGTATTGTATGTTGAGCTCATCTCAACCATTGATTAGAACATTTATAACTTTTAATATTAGCCACTCGTTTTGAAAGTGGTTAGGATTTTGGTTCTCTCGTTCCAATTTAAAGGAGAGAGCTTCTCATTTGTAAGGGGTCTTTGGCTCTTGGATCTGATTAATGGAAAAACTTTCTTGTGGATATTTTTTGGATCTCCTTTGCATCTGGTGTTCTTAGATGGTGATTGGAAATTCTTTTGCTTCCTAGCATTCGGGAAATTTGTGTGAGATCTATATTTTTTCGGGATCATTGTCTTGTCTACAGGAGGGTGACCTCATCTTGGGCGTTTTTGCAGGGGATCCTCAACTCGCTTGGATTGGCTTCGCTTGTATCAGGGGGTTTTCATTAGCTTCATTGTGATCTATGATTGCATCTTGTTACTTTTTTGTAGATCTTGCTTTTCTTTCGTGATACAACAAATCTGATATTGTTGACATTTGCTTGTGCAGGAGAGCTTCAAGTGCAAGAGGACTTCTAGATTCATGTTACCATATACGAGACCATCATCATGGGCTCCATGGGCCAAGCTACCACATTCAATCTACCATGGTGTGTGGGTTCAAGAAGCCAAACCACCACATGCAAGGGTGTGCTCTAAGAGATTATCCGGGTGTGGTCCAAGAGGTTTCATCATAGTATTCATCAAGCCACAAGGGCTTCATCAAGGACCCCATCACCATGACATGTATGACCAAGAACCCCATCATCCAAAAGTAACCATATCATCTCCTTCAAGGGTTCAAGGACCATTAACCCATCAAGTGTGGGTCCAAGGACTTCTTCAAAGCTTCTTCATCAAGTAAGAGGCTTCATGGGCTTCTTCAACCACCTCAACCACACAAGAGGACCTCCAAGGGTCAAGATCCATCATGGCATCACCTGTGGGGTTGATAGGCCTTCTCCTAAGGTACCATGACACCATCAGGGCATGAATGACCACAGAATGGGTCATTAATGCTTCTCCAACCCATCTACAGCTTCTCCATCATCTGTAAGGGCTTCAGGACCATCACTAGGGTCTTCAACACCATCAACAAGGTCTTCAACATCTTCAGCAAGGTGGTGGCATCAAGATCCAGTCTTGTGGATACAGGGACCTTGTCAACTGGGTACAAGGTGCTTCAAGGCACAAACCCACTTTGTAAGGGGTCCAAGGCACTGCAAGGTACAAACCCACTCTGTGAGGGGTTCAAGGCACTGCAGGTGGGACTTGGTGGCATCAATGACATCCTGTGGGGTCACTGCAAGTCTATGTTGGCATCAATGACAATTTCATCAACATTTTCATTGTCTCTAGAAGTAGAAGCAGGAACATTGCTTCCTTGTCCACTTGATGGTGCCCCCTCGACAAATGGATTCATGTGAGACATGGGATTCAATGTCATATCCAATTCAGGTAATTATGGTTCTAGATCCCATAGTTTGGTGGGCCTCGATTGGTATTCATCCTTCTTATGTGACAGAAGGTGAAGGTTGGAATGGACATAAACAAGTTCATTAGCCTTCTTGGAGCCCAATCTATTTCACTTCACCGAATGGATAAAGCCATATGTGCTCCAATTCCTCTCTGCTGACGAGGAACTAGAAACTTGTGACAAGATATTGACGACCAATTTTTGGATATTTGGAATTTCCCCACCATGGAAGTTCCACCAATTAATTGGACTTAATTTGGTCTTGTCCCTCATAGTCTCAATATCTGCACCCAAATTTCAAAATTCAAACCCTTAGAATTAGATCTTAAACAAATTTCAATTTTGAAATGATCTAAGAAACCAATATGAAATCTTGATCCTTGAGATGATAAAGGATCATTACCTACACCCAAACCTTCAGATCCCAAAAATTGTGAAAACTCTTCACGAATCATATAGGCAATATCAAGATCTACAAATAGCTTTCTAAAAGATTTTTTATACGCTTGGGAGACTTTTGGGTCGTTGTTTGGTGTAGCTCTTTCTGGATTATTTAGCAACTCTGCAGAATAATATCTAGGATTCACTGCATAAGCCAACAGATGTAATGAAGTGGTCATCTTATTCCACCTTTTGGTCAGTATGTCTTTTACTTCTCTGTAAAAGATTTCATCTGGGTATTGCTCCTTGGCATTGACAACGACTCTTATCTTCTCTATCATGGAGTCAATGCCCTCATACACCTCTCCCAAATTGAGTCTGTCTATGTCAAACATACGTAGCAAATCCACAATTGGCTTAGTAGATGCCAAGAGGTATTCCACCTTATCCCACCATTCACCATCAACACCCAACCTCTTCACTGCTTGTGCTCTTTCAGTGTGGGATTTGCTCCATTGATTCCGAAGAGAGTTGCATACCGTTGATTGTAAGGCTTCTTTCACCTGCATAAGCCTCGTCAAGGCTAGGAAAAACGAGTCTCCGCAACCTGCAAGTGACCAGATTTCAATAAATTAAAATTTAGATTTCTAAGATTTATGAAACAAACTTTAGTCTTTATTAGTATAAACTTTAAACTTCAAATTTTCGGTACCTTAAGAAGCTCCAACTTCGCAAATTCCCTGTAAATGCCTTGGGGCATGTGGGGGTTTGTGATGAAGGCTTGTATTTCCTTTGCCTCTTCAAAAATATGTCGCATCCACTCAATTTGAATCCCCATCTTGCTCAACATCAGATTCAATGAACAAACAACACAAGGAATCCAAAAGATGTGTTGATATCTTCCTTCAATAATTAGGCTCGTTGCTCTACACACCGTTGTGTTGTTTTGTAATATCCCAAATCCCGATATTTTCTAATTTTATGCAAATTTACTGAAACAGCTAGGCATGCAAACTGCCATGCAAAAATTCACTATTTTATAGCTAAAATTAGGGTTACGGTTTGTAGGATAGAATGTAACACTTACCACTGATAAGATGGCTGGAATGCTCCTGAGAGAATATGCATCAAGAGCTGAATTGGAGATGACCTGGTACTTTCTACCTCCGGTGATACCCCAGCAGCACAAACCCAAAATCAGCTAAGGGTGACGTTTTCGGCAAAGGAGGTGTCCTATGACGCTGAGAATTTGCAGGATTGATAGTCTTTCCATGCCCGAGAGAATGCATGACACATGCGGAAGTTCTGATGTCTTTGTTATCACCTGCCTTGTAGTTGCCTGCTTAAGGTGGATCCAGAATGGATGGTAGAGGGGCAAGCAACTAAGGGGTGGAACCACGACTGCCTAGACTCCCAAATGGATGGTTGTCACGCCAATCAAGGCAGCCTTCACTTTAGGTTATCCTAGTCCAAGACAACAATGGGGGAGACCCGAATCTGCTCCCAACAGGAGAGATCGAACCTAAACACTAGAAGATCAGATGGGGCTTCAAGGTACTTACGGTGCAAGGTGAATAGGAACCCTAGCTCTAGGTTTTAGGTACTAGCAACTGTCTTGGGAAACGTAACTATGACAGGGCGAGCACGAATAGAGTTGGGACTATCCAGTACCTAGAAATTAGACTCAGTAAAAGGTGTTTGAGCTATCAGTGAATGTTGGTAGATGGCAAAGGCTAAGAGCCTAAGGGCAGCGCTAGCTTGGAGATCAATGCTTTGTATGCATTGGGCAATGGAGTTAGCAATAAGACAACGTTTCAGGAAACCCACTTGGGAAACACCTTGATCTACGAAACCAGAAAGCATTTGATCCAGAAAAGCCAAGGTACAGGAAACCCAGCTCAATAGATAGCTAGCACTAGGGCCTAGGAAGACAAATCTGAAGCTTTAGGGGGTACCAGAAGGCTGATGACCCAGCGTTGAGGATGAGAAGAGATCAGGGAGACCTGATCTACAAGCCCAAATCAGGAAACAGCAGGAAAATCAGATCTAGAAAAGTCAAAATCTGATGATGGGGCTAGGAGGTTGAAAACTTATTTTTTCAGATCTAGGGCAAACCAGGATGAATTAGCACAGTGTTGAGGGTGTTCTGGGATGCTTGGGACTCGATCTATCAGCCTATCATGTCAGATTTCAGAAAAACCTACTTTCGGAAAAGGCCAATTTTCAGTGAGGGCGCTAGGGCAATTTCAGTCTATTTTTCAGATCCCAGTCAAACTGTTGACCCTCTTGACAGCGTTGGGGTTGATTTGGACTACCCAAGACCCGATCTGTCCGTCTATGAAGTCAAAAATCATAAAAACTCAGAACCCTAGCAGGTCAATTTTTTCAGTGGGGGGTTATGCAGTTTTCTGCTGAAAAATCAGATCTAGGTCAATCTATGAGGAATTTGACCAGCATTCTAGTTGATTTAGTTAGGGGGAGGCCTGATCTATGAAACCTAGAAATGGTTTGGAAAAAGATCGGACGGTTCCCTGATTATTTGATTTTTTAGGTTTTTATGGTTTAGGAGTTTTCAGAAAAATAGTTAAATTTCAGCAAGGTACAATGGAATAAGATCAGAAAAGAAGAACTTACCTGTGGATCTTACCTAGAGAAGCTTGTAGAAGTCTGTAACAGTGACGATCCTAGCTATCCCGATTAATCTTGGAAGATCCCCGTGATTTCTATGGCATATGCAAGCTCCAAGCCATCAAAGCGCCCCCTACCCTACATGAGTAAACGTCAACCATATCAGATTTGCACATACAAAATAAAGAAACTGAATGCTACAAGACAGTAAAATGAAGTAATCATAGATCGCAATGAAACTAATGAAAACCCCCTGATCCAAGACAAAGAGAACCGAGTGAGTTGAGGTCCCCCTACAAAAATGCTCCAACCGAAACGTCCTCCTGTAGACAAAACAATGATAGCCACGAAAAAAAATAAATCTCACGAGAATTTCCACGATGCTACTAAGTTGAAGACAAGTTAATCACCATTTGAGCACATCAGATGCAAAGCAAATCCAGAAAAATTTCCACCGAAAAAGTCTTTCTATTATTCAAACCCAAGAACTAAAGATCCCTTACAAATGAAAAGCTCTTTCCTTTAAATAAAAATAAGAGAACCTCAATCATAACCAAATTCTAACCACTTTCAAAACGAGTGGCTAAGATTAAAAGATACAATGTTCTAATCAATGGTTGAGATGAGCTCAACATACAATACATGGATCAATATAATTATAATTTACCAAAGTGGACTAAATCACCCAATAAAAGGGTAACCCACTCAACAAGTCATAAATGAAGCACATGGTGGGTCCAAGGAGTGTTTGACTAACTCCCTTTGGGTGTCCCCATGGAACAATAAAATAATATAATAATTTAATTCTTTGACTTTTGTGCCTCCTTGAGGAAATCGTGAGCCTCCCAAAAGAGCTCCAGAAAATAATATAAAAATGCCCAAAAATAGGTGTGGGCCCAATCAGGTGCTGCAACTGCTGGAGAAGGTGTGGAAGACATCACTCTCATCATTGTGACTCACCCCATGCCATTTCTTTGCCTCAGTAGCCCAAATCGATTTCTTCAATAGCCATTTGATCATTTTTTAATCTGCCTCGGGAAACGTGATACTACTAAAACAACCTCCTAGGGTGCCTACGTTGTCAAATTGAGCCCTCCAAGCTCTTTGGGATGGGGGTACAATGGTACAAACAAGTGGCTGCACCCCCCTATGCCCATACAACGCCCTAGGAGATCCAACTGAAACATCTCCCTGCTCAAACAAATCAATCTGTGAAGAAAAACTGCATCAGAAAAGCAGAATAAGCCTAATCACATCTGTAAGTGCCCGGAACTGGAAATAAACTGTCTCATTGGACTCAGAGAGTCCCAATCCATCAAAGGTGTATACTCATACCCCTCATAGTTCTCTGTCTGATCATCAATCATAACCAATAAACAATATAACCATCTGTGAATAATCAGACACCAATAATAACTCAGAATAGATCAGTCTGCTGCAAGTGTTAAGAGGTTAAACCATGCTCTACAACTCATTCACATAACAAAATCAACAAGTAGCATTCATTTCATTGGTGGTACATCAACAAATACTTATAAATATCAAGCTTTATTTATTATTACTTAGACTCAGACTTGCAAGACTATACTCACTTCATAGCTGTAGTCATTTTGCTAGTAAAGGGTGAAAGGTGGAAATGACAAGGCTAAGGCAAAGGATGACCTCCTATTCAACATTATGACACTTTGGACAAGGAAATGGAGAACTCATTATAACCAATACTGGACAAACATCAACACAAGGAATGGCAGTGCCTCACAGATGGATGAGTTGTTTAGAGAGTGCTTATTAAACTTAGGCATCATGTCTACATCAATTTTGATCCAAGTTCATTAGGATCACATTTCATTCTATGGCCTTTTGGCCTATATGAACCCTTTGGGACTTCACCAGTGCTTAAAAGCACAGCTAATCGCAGCTTTCATCCGAGCCATATTTAATTTTAATAAGGTCAGCAATCCTTTGATATAACATTTCTTACCCATTGTTTTTTTTGACCTTTTCTTATACTCTTCAAGGAGTTTTTTTTTTTTAGCATTTCATTGCTCTTACCCTTTTTGCCTATGTTAAGAAACACAGTTTTACAATTTTCATTTTCCATGGGCGCATATTTCATATTTCAATAAAAGTAGTACATGAGCTTTCAGTTTTAGCCAACAACATCTCAAATGACTAGGGGGAATTCTACACATTGCCAAACATCGGGACAACCGACCAGAATGATTTAGGCATACTATCCAACTTACCATGGGCAAGTTTTTTCACCAACTCAAAGCCGAGACACAATGTAAACAGGGAGGCTTGTCCAACAAAGGTTCTAGCAAGGAAAAAGGTCCTCCATGCCACAATCAAGAAGTCAGTCGGGTTGAAAATTAAACTGGAAGGTAATGGATGGATAAAGACAATGAAATGATTAAACCAAAACAATGGTGGGAATGACTACCTCTATTCTCCCTAAGGAGGGTAAAACCAATGAGTATAGATCAAGAACTTTAAAGCCAGAGTAAGGACATCAATACCTAGTATAATATACAACCAAGTCTATATAAATATGACCGCTAGATCATGATACCACAAGTCAATATATGTCACAAGAATCAATATAAGAGCAATAATAACCACAACACCATATAAAATACTGAGTCATATCCATGCAATATAATCCATCTGAAACACCATATATCCAATGAGAAAGTACTGATATATCACTGGCATCCACTACTGCTCTGAAATAACATAAATGGCTATATCAGTCCTCAAATCTGAGTGTCCTGAGACTCAGTCCTAGCATGGGAGAGTACAATAATCCACTAATACAATAATGATCCATCAGAAATGCTCATCTCAGCATCTCATATGTAAGAGATCTGGCTGAAAATTGTACTGTGTCTGAAAAATAGAATATGGTAGACTGGTTACTATATATGTGATAACAGTCTCTAGGCAGGCTAGCAAATTGATCTGGAGGTTTAGCTACTCACACCCCCCTGATCTCGAAATTGTTGATAACTGTTCATGATGAGTAAGACTGGATCTGATAATCTGATAATCACCGAGTACTGGAGTATGATACCAATGATGAGAATGGTGCCTGGGTTTCGAAGGTAAACTGAGATCTGAAGACCCAGCGAATGATTTGGGCTTTCCAGCTAAAAAACCCCTTACGACTGCACACGTGCCCCTACAAACAATCTCTGATGGATACTGGATAACTGTGAATAAATTGAAGAGCAGATGGTGAACCTGAATGGCTTACCCTGGATTAGACTAGGGCAGATATCTCACTGCCGAAACCCCGTTAGTTGAAGACATCGTCTCCAACCCCAACTGTTGTGGCCGCACGCTGTGCTGCTACTCAAGAGCTTCAAAATCAATAATCATCAAAAGTCAATCTCCTTTCACTTTGTCTTCCTTTTATAACTTTCAATTGCGAAAACCCTAACTTTTGACCTAATTAGGTCCCTTTAATTTCTAATTTGCAGTTGACTTGCATGCATGCGCATGGAGACTTAAATGGGTGCATGCATCATTAAATAATGCTTAGATGTCATGCATGACGGTGGCCTTTGGCCCCAGTGGCCCTCTTTGACCTAATGGTGATAACGTATTGATGCCCTAAATTTTCTGTAGATGGCATCAATCTTTAATTGATTCCCTAACTGTCAGTAACCGCTCGAACCCACAGGAATCACATAGGTTAGCGATTTTGGTCCTCAATGCCTAATCAGATGAGGACATTACAGTCCTCCCCGCTTGAGATTGCTTGTCCTCAAGCAACTGCGAATTGGGATGCTGCAATACCTGTTGACCTTCCTATGTGGCATCCTCTGGCGGTAGTTCTTTCCATTGAACCAAGTATTCCCTAATTACCCGGTTCCTGAGTTTCCTTTCTCTACTCTGTATGATCCGTTCAGAAATTAGTATCAGTAGTCCTTCATCATCTAAAAGAGGTATTTCTATTGATGGAGTATTGTGTTGCCCAAGGGTCTTCTTCAGGTTGGACACATGGAATACATTGTGAATTTTACTTTCCTATGGTAGTTCTAGTTCATGTGCCACCTCTCCCACCTTCCTGATTATTCTGTAGGGTCCATAGAAGCGAGGTTTTAACTTTTCCGCTTTTTTCTTCTTATGTGAAGACTGTCTGTAAGGTTGGAGCCTTAAGTATACCAAATCCCCTACCTCAAACCTCCGCTCAACCCTGTGTTTGTCTACATATAACTTCTGCTGATTCTGGGTTGTCTATAAGTTTTCTTTCAAGATTTTAAGAATATCCTAACTGTCCTGTATCCAATCCTTTGACTTAGGAGCCCTACTGTCTCCGAATGCTAAATCTGCATAGTCCAAGGCCTCGTAGCCATATAATGCCTTAAAAGGTGTCATCCTAATAGACATATGATAGGTAGTATTGTAGCAGTACTCCCCTAAGTGTAGCCATTTAATCCAGGTTCGTTGCTGCCCTGTTACGTAGTTCCTCAGATATCCTTCAATCCACTTGTTGACAATTTCAGTTTGTCCATCGCTCTAGGGATGATAACTCGTGCTAGTAGCCAGTTCGGTCCCCACTAATCTAAACAGTTCCTGCCAAAAGGCACCTGTGAATCTACTTTCCCGATCACTGACAATGGACTTAGGTAACCCGTGTAACTTGAAGACCTCCCTGAAGAATAACTCAGCTACTTGAGCTGCAGAGTAATCAGATGATATAGAAAAGAAATGTGCAAACTTGGTCAGTCTATCAACTACAACATATAAACAATCCCACCCTTGGACCTTGGGCAATCCTGTAATGAAGTCCATGGAGACACTTTCCCACTTTTGTTCTAGAATTGGTAGTGGCTGAAGCAACCCTACTGGATGGATGTTCTCAATCTTGTTCTATTGACATATGCTACATTCTCGTACGTGCTGCATAACTTCCCCTTTGAGGCCCTTCCATGAGAACCTCTCTCGGATCTGTCTGTAGGTCTTCCATAGCCCATTCTATATCATTCTCTATGACGAGACTGGTTTTGGGGGATAAGTGTTCATGCCCCTCAAAACTACCTGTTTGTCGTCTGGCCCCTGGAATTCCATTTCCATTGCCCGGTAGTCTGTAGTGTATTTCCCTATTGAATAAAGCCACTGAACACCCAATACTACATGAATATCTGATACATCTACTACATAAAATGAATCTGTCATCTGATAGTTACCTAATGTGACATTCAATTTTGGAATCCAGTAGTTGCACTCCATGCTGGAGTTACCGGCTACTGCTACAGTGAATCCTTCGAACTTCTCGGTCTGAATACCTCTCTTGGCTACCCAAGCGGAGTCAATGAAATTGTGGGTTGCTCCCCCATCAATCAATACTCCTACTCTATGACCCTGTACTACTCCTCTGACCTTGAGAGTATGGAATCTTGGTACTCCAGATAATGTAGCAATGACTCCCTCTGGTGTATCACGCTGGAGTGATTCTTCCTCAGCTGCTCGTAGTTCTTCTGTGGCTTCCTGCTCATAGTCCTCCTCATCACTGTCCGAATACACTTCGATGTAGTGAGCCTTCGCCTTCCCTGCACACCTGTGTCCTGGCAGCCATGGTTCCTGACAAGTGAAACATAGTTTCTTCCTCCTCAAGTCTTTTCTAGTGTCCTCGTCTAACCATGTTTTCTTGGGAACATCCTGCTGGAAAGGTTTCTTGTCCTTGTCCCTAACATGAAAGTTGGTTTTGAGCAGGAACCTGCACTTTGGGACTGAATCCTGTAGATCTTTGGCTCTGCTAATGGCATCCTGCAGAGTGGGGTATTTGTAGGCTTTCACCCATCCCCGTAGTGGCTCTGTTAGGACCTCAATGAATAACATAGTCAACCTGCTCTCTAACACATCTGTTACCATGGCTGCTATCCTCTAGAATTCTGAGATGAAGGCTTCTGCACTACCTGTCTGTTTTAGTTGAGCCAACTCCCTGAAATGTATCTTTGGATCCTTCCTGTCAAACCGCTCCATGAGCTTCTGAGTGAACTCACCGTAGGAGTGTATGATGTTGTTAGCGGTTTTGGTCTTCAATGCCTAATAAGAGGAGGACATTACATGTTTGTTATGACCTAGACAAAGTTTTTTGCTCCCACGAATTCAATTGCTTCAATCAAGATGTCAGCAATGAATTGAGCATCTTTTTGTGGTCCCTCACAATCCACTGCCTTCAAAAACATTGCCCCTTTAAGGCTTTGAGCAATCACATTTATCAAAGGCCTATTCCTTTGATCTTTCCATCCATCAGAAATGATGGACAGCCCTGATATGTGCCATGAATGACAAATGGGGTTCAATGCACCATCCAAACGTAACTTCTCACCTGTCAACAATGTAGTGCGGATCTTCTCATAACCAGGGCTAACATATCGTGTTGGGCCTCCTCTTGCAGTAGATTTAGTGAAGAGGAGGCGCGATCTATGAAACCCAGAAGTGGTTTGGCCAAAGATCGGACGATTCCCAGATTTAGTGCTTTTTAGGGTTTTTAGTATTTTAGGAGTTTTCAGAAAAATTGAAATAAAGCAAGGTACAATGGATAAAGATCTGAAGAAAAGAGACTTACCTATTAGATCTTACCTGGAAATACTTGTAGAAGCTTTAACAGTGATCATCCTTGCTATCTCGATCAATTCTGGAAGATCCAAATGATTTCTATGAAGGTTGTAAGCCACAAACCACCAATGCGCCCCCTATCCTGCATGAGCAAACGTCAACAATATCAGATTTGCCAATATGAGATAAAGAAACCAAATGCTACAAGAAAGTAAAACGAAGTAATCATAGATCACAATGAAACTAATGAAAACCCCCTGATCCAAGATGAAGAAAAACAAGCGAGTTGAGGTCCCCCTGCAAAAACACTCCAGCCAAAACGCCCTCCTATAGGAAAAACAATGACAACAGAAAAATATAGATCTCACAAGAATTTCCACAATGCTAGGAAGCAGAAGACTATCCAATCACCATTTGAGAAAAACAGATGCAAAGCAGATACCGAAAATATCCACAAAAAAAGTCTTTCTATTATCCAGATCCAAGAGCCAAAGACCCCTTACAAATGAGAAGCTCTCTCCTTTAAATAGAAATGAGAGAACCACAATCATAACCGAATCCCAACCACTTTCAAAACGAATGGCTAAGATTAAAAGATAAAATATTCTAATCAATGGTTGAGATGAGCTCAACATACAATACATGGATCAATATAACCATAAAGTACCAAAGTGGACTAAATCACCCATCAAGAGGAAACCCCACTCAACAATAAATAAATGAAGCACATGGTGGGTCCATGGAGTGTTAACTAACTTCCTATGGGTGCTCCATGGCACAATAAAATAATATAACATTTTAATTCTTTGACTTTGTGCCTCCTTGAGGAAATTGTGAGCCTCCTAAAAGCTCCAGAAAATAATATAAAATGCCCAAAAAATAGGTGTGAGCCCAATCAGGTGTTGCAATTGCTGGAGAAGGTGCGGAGAACATCACTCTCATTATCATGACTCATCCCATGTCATGTCCTTGCCTCATTATCCCAAATCGATTTCTTCAATAGCCTTTTAATCATTTTTTAATCTGCATCGAGAAACGTGAGCCTGCCAAAAAAGCCTCCTAGGGTGCCTGCGTTGTCAAACTGAGCCCACCAGGCTCTCTAGGATGGGGTTACTATGGTACAAACAAGTGGCTGCACCCCCTATGTCCATACAACGCCCTAGGAGATCCAAATGAAACATCTCCCTGCTCAGACACATTATCTTGTGAAGCAAAACTGCATCAGAAAGGTAAAATGAGGTTGATCATCTCTGCAAGTGCCCGAAACTGAAAATAAACTGTCTCATTAAACTCAGAGAGTCCAAATCCATCTAAGGTGTATACTCATACCCTTTCCAGGTCTCTGCCTGATCATCAACAACATCCAATAGACAATATAATCACCTACAAATGACCAGATACCAATAATATAACTCAGACTATCATCCATCTGCTGCAAGTGCTATAAGGCTAAGACATGCTCTACAAATCATTTAAGCAACAATCACAACAAGTAGCATTCATTTCACTGGCGGTACATCAACCAAATACATATATAGGGCTTTATTTATTATTACTCAGACTAGACTTTCAGGACTATACTCACTTCATAGTTGTGGTCAATTTGCTAGTGAAGGGTGAAGGATGAAATTGACAAGGCTAAGGCAAAGGATGACTTTCTACTTAACATCATGACACTTTGGATATGGAAGGGGAATAATCACTATAACCAATGCCGGACAAACAACAACACAGGGAATGACAGTGCCTCACAAATGGTTGAGTTGTTTAGAGAGTGCTTATTCAACTTAGGCATCATGTCTACATCAAGTTAGATCCAAGATCATTAGGACCATCAATTTTATTTCCATGGCCTTTTTGGCCTAGAGAGTGCTTTTTCACCAGTGCTTAAAAGCACAGCGAATCGCAGCTTTCATCCGGGACGTATTTATATTTATAAGGTCAGCAATATTTGGATATAGCATATTTTTAACCATTGCTTTTTTGGACCTTTTCTTATACCCGTTCAAGGGGTATTTTAGCATTTCATTGCTCTTGCCCTTTTTCACATATGTTAAGAAACACAGTTTTAGCATTTTCATTTTCCATGGGCGCATATAAAATATTTCTAATGCAGGTAGTACATGAGCTTTCAGTTTTAGCCAACAACATTTCAAGTGACCAGGGGGAGTTCTGCACAGTGCCAAACATCGGGACAACCGACCAGAATGATTTAGGCATACAATCCAACTCACCAAAGGCAAGTTCTCTCACCAACTCGGAGTCGAGACACAATATAAACAGAGATGCTTATCCAACAAAGGTTCTAGCGGGGGAAAAGGTCGTCCATGCCATAAGTCAAGAAGTCGGTCAAATTGAAAACAAAACTGGAAGATAATGGATGGGTGGAGATAGTGAATGATGAAGCCAACACTAGCAAGCCAAAACAATGGTGGGAATGACTACCTCTATTCTCCCTAAGGAGGGTAAAACCAATGAGTATAGATCAAGAACTTTCAAATCTAAGTAGGGACATCAATACATAATACAAAATACATCCAAGTCCATATAATTATGACCGCCAAATCATGACACGACATGTTAATACATGTCACAAAAATGAGTATAAGAGCAATGATAACCATAACACAATATAAAAAGCTGAGTCATAATCATGCAATATAATCCATCTGAAACATCATCTGTCCAATGAGAAAGCACTGATATCAAACTGGGCATCAATAATTGCTCTGTAATGACTAAATGGCTACATCGGTCCTCAAATCTGAGTGTCCTGAGACTCGGTCCTAACATGGGAGAGTACAATATTCTACTAATACAATAATGACCCATCAAAACTGCTCATCTCAGCATCTCACATGTAAGAGATCTGGCTGAAAAATGTACTGTGTCTGAAAAATAGAATATGGTAGCTTGGCTACTATATATGTGATAACATCTAGCTCCAGCTGGCACAAGTGCTTTGCTTAAAAGAGCGCTTGAGAACCTCAGAGTCTCTGGTCCTCGCACTCTGCTTCTCGCATCCTCGATCAATCCATCCAGCTCTGCAACCGCTACCAAGAATGTACCTGACTACCTGCAACATGTCCAGAGCTATACCAAACTCACAGACCGGTCGTCGGAACAATATGTGGATAATATATAAAAATACTGAAAATAAAAATGAATGAAACTGAAAAGCAGAGAATAAATCTAATCTATAACCATAACTTTGAATAAAAGTTTGATTTTTATTTTGCAGAAATCAAAAACTACACTAAGAGCTTCAAAGATGAGCTTCAAACAAAGGTGCAAGGTTCTACACTACTGCTGGGAAAGGATTTTTCAAGCCTACCTACCCTACTCTAACCAATTTAAACAAGTGTTAAGTAAAATCATAAATCCAATGCAACCACTTGCTGAACAAATCGATTGAGATTTCTTTACCGTTAATGATACAACAAATCAAAGATGGCTTGTAAGTAATGCAAATGAAAATTGAAGCCATTATAACTTGTTGTTTGAAAATCAAAGAAAGATATGGATCAAGAGAAATGAAATCATGCCAAGGATAAGATTAAATTTCTAAAAACTCATCTATCAAGATGCTGATAGGGTCATAAAAGGAATGCATGTTCGTTCTTGATGGAGGAAGAAAATATGATTCATGACTCGACCACTCCAAACAGTTCTTTGTTTTCTCCTCTACCCTCCTTGGACATTCAAATCTATTTACTCCAAGAAAATCAAATGGGGACAAGTTGTAATGTAATGAAACTGTGAATGAGATCAAGCCCATTTGTTGTTTAAAAATGGAGAAAAGATGAAATTGATCTTTATACAGTTTCTCAAGCCATCCATAATACAAATTTACAAATTGAAAAAAATTGTTCATTACGGATGACTGAGAATAGACATGAAGTGTCTTTTCCCCAATTACATGATAATGCTTAAACTTTTGATTCAAAATTTCAAAAGTAACAACTTGACTAAGAGACAAACCCATACAAGAATATTTGAAAAGTTGGGACGGGAGGGTGGATTGAAAATTTTCTCCGAGACTTGGAATAATTTATCTCAGAATTTGATGAGAGGAAAGAGCTTTTAAATAAATTCCAGGATTGATTTCAAGATTCAAAACAAGGTCAGTATCCCCACATTGAATCAACATATTCTGATTAAGGATTGGATGAAGAAATCTATTGATGCTATCAGGACAAGGCTCCTCATTGCAATGTTCTTGATAGAGTTTACTTACAATCGTATCATCATGTGATTGTTCTTCTTTAAGCTTTAGATAAGGAAAAACATCAATAAGTTCGGTTTCAGTTTCCCTATCACTCTTATAGGCATGCTCTTCAATCACAATATGACCACAAGATTGCTCTTCATCGGAAGTTTGATTGATTTCATCAAAGTCTGAATCCAGATTCAGATGGCTTGCATTCTAACTCAAATTATCGTCAATTAGACAATGACTATAGAGTTCCTCTTCTAAAGGCTCTTTAATGGACTCACAAATGGAAGGCTCAACTATGGATGCTTCTTGATGGTGATTAGGTTCCCTTCCACGGATCAAATCCAAGATTTGCTCTGTGACTGCTTTAGGTAATAATAGCAGAGTATCTCGTATGAATTGATTGATATCCCTCTTAGTTTCAACATGAGGTTTTGAAACATTATTCTCGAAGTACTCTGTAACATTCTTATGGATTGCAGGCACGCCCATAATTTAGAACATATCAGGAGAGGAATGGTCCAATTGAGAAAGCACATTGTCGATATATTGATTATCAACTGCACAATCATTGCTAGACTAACTCTAAAATTTTATCAGTCTTCTTACTCCAACTATCAATTAACAAATCTGTGAACATGTCATACCCAGTGATGGATCCTGGTGCTAAATGATCAAACCATAGTTGAACATCCCCTTGCAAGGATTCTCCTAAGGCTCGCACATAAAAAGCTTCATTGTCTGCACCTCTAGATTCCATGTAATCCCAAAGAATGTCCAAATGACTTTCAATAGATACATCATTATTTCCACTAAATTGGGGCAACCTCCTAGTGTAATTGTTTGGCATAGGATGAGGTGCTCCTGGTATTTCAGAAAAGTCAAAAGGAGACCGTTTGTCTTGTTTTTTAACAGCTCTGGTTACTTGGCTATAAGGCTTTAACTGGTACTGATTTCTAGGTTCATGTTGACTTATAGGTCCACTTGGGATGGTTGGGATATCTTTATTGCATGGGTGAGAAAGTTGGTGAGTATCATAAAGATTGTGATAACTAGATTCATACCCATAGTCATGCTCGAAATCATCCTCATACCTGTAGTCTGACCTCCATCTATCCCTTTCGTTTATTTGTCTTGTATTTTCAATCATGTTTTTGGTTAATTCCTTCATGTGCCTCAGAAATACATCTGAATTCATTATGATTTATGGTATGTTCTACGAACTTAAGATTAAGATGTTGGGCACGGTCCTCAGTGGAGTCGCTAGGTGAACCACACAAGTAATTCACCAATAAAATATATGTCGTAGGGAAAGGTGAGGTATGTTGAACCAAGGTAGGCCTCTACCTCCCCGACAACGACGCCAAAATGTTGGCAAAGAGAACGGGAGTATAGCTTGAGGAAAAAAAGTCGAACCAGGGTAGGCCTCTACCTCCCCAGCAATGGCGCCAAAATGTGATCACCAACCTTGTAGTTGCATGTGTGAGGTGGATTCAGGATAGATGGTAGAGGGGCAAGCAACTAAGGGGTGGAACCAAGACTGCCTAGGCTCCCAAATGGATGGTTGTCACGCCAATCAAGGCAGCCTTCACTTTATGTTATCTAAAAGTCCAAGACAACAACGGGGGAGACCCGGATCTACTCCCGACAGAAGAGATCAAACCTAGACACCAGAACAGATCAAATGTGGCTTTGAGGTACGTGAGGTGTAAGGTAAATGGAAACCCTAGCTCTAGGGTTTAGGTACTACCAACTAATGGAGATGACCACTGTCTTGGGAAACGTAACTATGACAGGGTGAGCAAAGACAGAGTTGGGACTGTCTAGTACCAAGGAGACAGACTCAGTGAAAGATAGCTAACTTGAGTTATCAATAAATGTTGGCAAAGAGAATGGGAGTAAGCTCAATTTAGAGCTAGCGCTAGAGATAGGAGATTAGTGCCTTTAATGCATTGGGCAATGGAGTCAGCATCAACACAACGTTTCAGTGAACCCACCTGGGATATACCCTGATCTATGGACCCAGAAATGGATTTGGCCAGAAAGACTCAGGTTACAGGAAAACCAGCAGAAGGAGGACTAGCGTTGGGGCTTGGAGAGGCAGATCTGCAGCTCTAGAGCCACCAGGAGGCTATCAACTCAGCGTTGGAGGGGGAATGAGATCAGGGTAGCCTGATCTACAAACCCAAGTCAGAAAATTTCAGTAAAGATCAGATCTGGAAAAGTCAAAATCTGATGAGAGGGGCTAGGGGGGCTGAAAACCAGTTTTTCAGATCGAGGAAAACCTGGAAGGAACTAGCTCAGCGTTGGGGGTGTTCTTGAGTGCTCAAGCCCTGATCTATCAGCCTAGCATGTCAGATTTCAGAAAAAAAAAGTAAACTCCAGAAAAGTCCAGTTTTCAGTGAGGGCGTTAAGGCTGTTTCAGTCAAAAACTCAAATCTAGGTCAAACTGCCATGAATCTGGACAGCGTTGAGGGTGATTTGGACTGTGTGGGACCCGATCTATCCATCTATGAAGTCAGAAATCAGAAAAAATCAAAACCCTAGCAGGTCTATTTTTTAGTGGGGGTTTATGCAGTTTTCTTGCTAAAAATCAGATCTAGGTCAAGCCAGCAGGAATTTGAACAGCGTTGCAGTAGATTTAGTGAAGAGGAGGCCCGATCTATGAAACCTAGAAGTGATTTGGCCAAAGATCAGACGATTCCCAGATTTAGTGCTTTTTAGGGTTTTTAGTATTTTAAGAGTTTTCAGAAAAATTGAAGTAAAGCAAGGTAAAATGGATTGAGATCTGAAGAGAAGAGACTTACCTGTTAGATCTTACCTGGAAATGCTTGTAGAAGTCTTTAACAGTGATGATCCTTGCTATCCCGATCAATTTTGGAAGATCCAAATGATTTCTATGAAGGATGTAAGCCACAAACCACCAATGCGCCCCCTATCCTGCATGAGCAAACATCAACAATATCAGATTTGTCAATACGAGATAAAGAAACCAAATGCTACAAGAAAGTAAAACGAAGTAATCATAGATCACAATGAAACTAATGAAAACCCCCTGATCCAAGACGAAGAAAACCGAGCGAGTTGAGGTCCCCCTGCAAAAACGCTCAAGCCAAAACGCCCTCCTGTAGGCAAAACAATGACAGCAGAAAAATATAGATCTCACAAGAATTTCCACAATGCTAGGAAGCAGAGGACTATCCAATCACCATTTGAGAACATCGGATACAAAGCAGATCCCAAAAATATCCACAAAAAAGTCTTTCTATTATTCAGATCCAAGAGCGAAAGACCCCTTACAAATGAGAAGCTCTCTCTTTTAAATAGAAATGAGCGAACCACAATCATAATCGAATCCCAACCACTTTCAAAACGAGTGGCTAAGATTAAAAGATAAAATATTCTAATCAATGGTTGAGATGAGTTCAACATACAATGCATGGATCAATATAACCATAAAGTACCAAAGTCAACTAAATCACCCATCAAGAGGGTACCCCACTCAACAAGAAATAAATGACGCACATGGTGGGTCCATGTAGTGTTAACGAACTCCCTATGGGTGCTCCATGGCACAATAAAATAATATAACATTTTAATTCTTTGAATTTGTGCCTCGAGGAAATCGTGAGCCTCCCAAAAGCGCCAGAAAATGATATAAAATGACCAAAAAATAGGTGTCGGCCCAATCAGGTGCTGCAACTGCTGGAGAAGGTGTGGAGAACATCACTCTCATCATCATGACTCATCCCATGTCATTTCCTTGCCTCAATATCCCAAATCGATTTCTTCAATAGCCTTTTAATCATTTTTTAATCTGCCTCGGGAAACGTGAGCCTGCCAAAACAGCCTCCTAGGGTGCCTGCGTTGTCAAACTAAGCCCACCAAGCTCTCTGGGATGGGGTTACTATGGCACAAACAAGTGGCTGCACCCCCGATGTCCATAAAATGCCCTAAGAGATCCAAATGAAACATCTCCCTGCTCAGACACATCATCTTCTGAAGCAAAACTGCATTAGAAAGTTAAAATGAAGTTGATCATCTCTGCAAGTGCCCGGAACTGAAAATAAATTGTCTCATTAGACTCAAAGAGTCCAAATCCATTTAAGGTGTATACTCATACCCTTTCCAGGTCTCTGCCTGATCATCAACAACATCCAATAGACAATATAATCACCTGCAAATGACCAGATACCAATAATATAACTCCGACTATCATCCATCTGTTGCAAGTGCTATAAGGCTAAGATATGCTCTACAAATCATGTAAGCAACAATCACAACAAGTAGCATTCATTTCACTGGCGATACATCAACCAAATACACATATAGGGCTTTATTTATTATTACTAGTGAAGGGTGAAGGATGAAATTGACAATGCTAAGGCAAAGGATGACTTCCTACTTAACATCATGACACTTTGGATATGGAAGGGGAATACTCACTATAACCAATGCCGGACAAACAACAACACAGGGAATGGCAGTGCCTCACAAGGGGTTGAGTTGTTTAGAGAGTGCTTATTCAACTTAGGCATCATGTCTACATCAAGTTAGATCCAAGTTCATTAGGACCATCAATTTTATTTCCATGGCCTTTTTGGCCTATATGACCCTTTGGGACTTCACCAATGCTTATAAGCACAGCGAATCGCAGCTTTCATCTGGGACATATTTATATTTATAGGGTCAACAATATTTGGATATAGCATATTTTTAACCATTGCTTTTTTGGACCTTTTCTTATACCCTTCAAGGTGTATTTTAGCATTTCATTGCTCTTGCCCTTTTTCACATATGTTAAGAAACACAGTTATAGCATTTTCATTTTCCATGGGCGCATATAAAATATTTCTAATGCAGGTAGTACATGAGCTTTCAGTTTTAGCCAACAACATCTCAAGTGACCAGGGGGAGTTCTGCACAGTGCCAAACATCAGGACAACCGACCAGAATGATTTAGGCATACAATCCAACTCACCAAAGGCAAGTTCTGTCACCACTCAGAGTCGAGACACAATATAAATAGGGAGGCTTGTCCAACAAAGGTTCTAGCAAGGGAAAAGGTCCTCCATGCCATAAGTCAAGAAGTCAGTCGTGTTGAAAACAAAACTGGAAGGTAATGGATGGGTGGAGATAGTGAATGATGAAGCCAAAACAATGGTGGGAATGACTATCTCTATTCTCCCTAAGGAGGGTAAAACCAATGAGTATAGATCAAGAACTTCCAAGTCTAAGTAGGGACATCAATACATAATACAAAATACATCCAAGTCCATATAATTATGACCGCCAGATCATGACACCACATGTTAATACATGTCACAAAAATGAGCATAAGAGCAATGATAACCATAACACAATATAAAAAGCCGAGTCATAATCATGCAATATAATCCATCTAAAACATCATCTATCCAATGAGAAAGCACTAATATAAAACTGGGCATCAATAACTGCTATGTAATGACTAAATGGCTACATCGGTCCTCAAATTTGAGTGTCCTGAGACTTAGTCCTGACATGGGAGAGTACAATAGTCCACTAAAACAATAATGACCCGTGAAAACTGCTCATCTCAGCATCTCATATGTAAGAGATCTGGCTGAAAAATGTACTGTGTCTGAAAAATAGAATATGGTAGCCTGGCTACTATATATGTGATAACACGGTGCATACTCGAATACCTGTGTTCTTTATCCCAAGCAAATGTGCTTTTACCCGAGTGTATGATGCCTTGAATTTCTTTTGGCATTCACTCCAAATCCATATTAATGACCCCCCTCCTTGGATCTTCCCCACAACATTGACATATTTCCAAAGAAGAGACTTTGGATCAATTTTCTCAATAGGGGTTGATTGAATTTATTGCTCCCCAACATTCACGGATGATGATTCCATGAAGCAGATGAATACTGAATAGTAAGTTGTGTTGTTGTAGCTATGTTGTTATACCCTGCAGGTTTAGAAATATATAAATGTCAAAAGTGTCTGCAATGCAATTGCATTCAAATCAATAAGTTATAACAATAAGTATGCAATGTCAAATGATGCAAGTTATACAATATTAAATATATAACAATAAGCATGCAATGTCAAATGATGCAAGTTATACAATATTAAATATATAACAATAAGCATGCAATGTCAAATGATGCAAATTGCAACAATAAAGTTATAAACTTATAAACCTTTAAAGTTATTAACTTATAAGTTATTTTAAATAAAAAATTAATACTGGAATAGTACTAAGTAAACCAATTTCAAGTTTCAAACAAGTTTTGTATCTTTGTCGTTTTTGAAACTCCCTACAGTGTACACATTTAAATTTTGATTTTTAAGTCCAAAACTCATAAAATGTTGAAAATTATAGATTGATCACTGATCCATTTCAAATTTCAATTCACCTGGTAAATGAGGTAACTGTACAGTGTACACTGTAAAGTTTAACTTTAGTCTTTAAACAGTGTAAATCAAAAAGGAGGATCGAGGTAAAGTTTAAAGTTAAACTATACAGTGTACACTGTACACTATGCAAAATGGAATTATTATTTATTAATTAAAATTTAATAGCAAAGAAAAAAAACTAAACATACCTGTAGATCTTGTACGCTACATAGGCTGTGAAGTTTGAACACTGGACTGTGACTTGGAAGAATGTTGAAGAGTGAACACTGAACAGTGAATAACAGTGAACCTAGGTCCAGAGCTCCAACCGGCCAGCGACGACAGCTTCTTCAAAGTTTAACAACAATAGAAATGAAAATATCACAAGCGGAATAGTGAACAATAGAGGTTAGAAATATAAAGTAAAAATCGGATTTGTTTGAGGTATGTAGCAAGCCCACAAGGGTTTCGATTTTTAAAACTAATTCAATAAAAAATACTAAACAGAGGAATTAAACTACGAAACGGAGGAAATAAACTGTGAACGTATCACGACTTGGGTTAATTACATTGAAACGTATCCATTTCCAGCAAATACGTATCCATTTCCAAGCGATCTGTATCTCATCGACATTGATCCGTTCGAAATTTATTGATTTGTTTCCAATTCTAGTGGATACGTATCCAGTTCAGCTGATCAGTATCAGCTTCATTTGAAACGTATCCCTGTCGTTTCCAAGCCGTTTTGAATTCGTATCCATTTCTGAAACTTGGAAAATCGTTTCAGGGGTGCCTCAAAGACGTTTCCGATAACTTAGCTTTATTTTGCATCTAGTTTTAAAGTCTAGCAAAAAGTCTATCTTTCGGTACTTAAAACTAGTTAATTTTTTATGCTTTTAAAGTATTATTTGGCATCTTAGTGTCCTCGTCTAATGCCTCAAGTCTTCCTAGTGTCCTCATCTAACCATGTTTTCTTTGGAAAATCCTATTGGAAAGGTTTCTTGTCCTTGTCCCTAACTGGAAAGTTGGTTTGAGAGGGAACCTGTTCTTCGGGACTAAGTCTTGGAGATCTTTGGCTCGACTAATGGCATCCTGTAGTGTGGGGGGTTTGTAGGCTTTCACCCATCCATGTAGTGGCTTTGTTAGGGCCTCAATAAACAACATCATCAACCTACTCTCTAACACATCTGTTACCATGACCGCTATCCTCTGGAATCCTGAGATGAAGGCCTCGGCGCTACCTGTCTGTTTGAGTTGAGCCAACTCTCTGAAATGTATCTCTAGATCTTTCTTGTCGAACCGCTCCATGAGTTTCTAAGTGAACTCACTATAGGAATGGATCGTGTTGTGACCCAATGTCACTAATCCGTGGTACCACCACTCATGAGCCTCTTCGTCCAGGTGGAGTGTAGCCAATTTAATGGCATCTGTCTCTGTCGTGGGATTGAGTTGGAAATAAGTATCCAACTTCTAAACCCATATCCTCGCTAAATCTCCACGAGTCCCATCAAAGTTTGGGATGGTCAACCTGCCCAAGGTTTTCTGCAACTCATAGTTATGATTGAATCCCTTGTTGAAATTCTTGGGCCTGTTTCTACTCTTCATGTTGCAAAAATCCGAAAAAGACATGGTTGCATGAAATTCATCCCCTAAGTCCCTGTATTCTTGCAAATAAGCCCCAAAGGATTCGCTAGGCTCTACCTGCATGACTGGACCTCCTACTGCATCTGCCAAGAAGTGAGGCATAGTAGGCCTGTTGGAAGGTCTATTATATATGTGGGGTGTATTATGTATATTGGTGTACGCAACCTTCCCACTACTGCTTATAGACCCTCTATCTACCGGTGAGGAGGTGTATTGTTGTTACCTGGTTCTGGTTTCGCCGATAATCTGTTGATTGCATTAAGTACATCTTTTTGCCCTTTGGCTAAGTCTTGCAATGCAGATACTAGGTTTCGAAACTCCATCCTGTCCTCATCTTCCCCCGTTCCTTTTCCCTTGTCAGAGTGTTTACCTGTTGGGTCCATGTTTGAGTTGGTATCTTCTAGTTGGATATCCTCAAAGTCCTCCGTGTATCTACTCTGTCTTTTCCTATGGGTTACAAAAGTGTCATCTTCTGTATTCATCCACTTCTCATGTTCAAGCCCACAGCTGGCAAGGAACATGCTCTAATACCACTAAAATATCCCAAATATCGATATTCTACTGATTCTATGCAAAATTACTGAAATAGTCGGGCATGCAAACTACCATGCAAAATTGCCCTATATTATAGTTGAATTTAGGGTTAGGGTTTGCAGGATAGAATGTAACACTTACCACTGATAAACCAACTGAAGTGCTCCTAAGAGAATATGCATGCATCAAGAGCCGATTTGGTGATGAACTGGTGTTCTCTGCCTCCGGTGATACCCCAGCAGCATGAACCCAAAATCAGCTAAGGGTGAAGTTTTCAGTGAAGGAGGTGTCTGTTGCAGCTGAGAATTTACAAAAGTGGTAGTCTTCCCATGCCGGAGAGGAGGCCTAACACATGCAGAAGTTCCGAGATCCCTAAGCAGGCTAGAGAATTGAACTGGAGGTTTAGCTGGTCACGCCCCCCTGATTCCCAAATGGCTGAGAACTGCTCCGGATGAGCAAGATGGGATCTGATAATCACCGGGTACTGGAGGATGATACCGATGATGAGAATGGTGCCAATATTCTGAAGATAAATGGAGATCTAAGGACCCAAAGAATGATTTGGGGTTTCCTAGATAAAAACCCCCCTACGGTTGCACACGTGTCCCTGCAAACAATCTCTGATGGATACTGGGTACTGCAAGTGGATGAATAAGTTGAAGAGCGGATGGTGAACCTGGATGGTTTACCCTAGATGAGACTAGGGCAGATATCTCATTGCCGAAACCCCGTTAGCTGAAGACGCCTTCTTCAACCCCAACTGCTGTGACCGCATGCTATGTTGCTACTCAAGAGCTCCAAAATCGATAATAATCATAAGTAACCTTCTTTGGTCTCATTACCCTCTTAAAAACACTCTCATAAACTTTTAGGGTTTGCATGTCACTTTTAGGGTTTCCGCTTTACTTTTATATGCATGCAATTCTATTTTAATGTTGACTTTTAAGCCTAAAGAAACAAGGCTTCTTCCATCCGACTGATGATTTGACGTTGAAGGAATGTACCGTAGTGCTCTAAGTATCAAATCCATTCAGTCAATTCCCTCTTATGCAGTACCCACTCAAACCTAAGGGAATTAAATAGGTTAGCGGGTGTTTGGTATGCTTAATTAGAGGGGGGGCATTACACATGGTTATGACTCAGCTTATATTATATTGTGTTATAGTTATCATTGCTCTTATACTCATTTTTGTAACATGTATTAGCATTTAGTGTCATGGTCTGGCGGTAATATAAATATGTGGACTTGGATGTATCTATATTATGTATTGATGTCCCTACTCAGACTTGGAATTTCTTGATCTATACTCATTGGTTTTACCCTCCTTATGGAGAATAGAGGTAGTCATTCCCATCAGTCTTTGGCTCTTGGATCTGGATAATAGAAAAACTTTTCTTGTGGATATTTCTTGGATCTCCTTTGCATCTGGTGTTCTTAGATGGTGATTGGAAAGTCTTTTGCAACCTAGCATTCAGGAAATTTTTGTGAGATCTATATATTTTTTCGGGAATCTTTGTCTTGTCTATAGGAGGGCGACATCAGCTTGGGCGTTTTTGCAGGGGCTCCTCAACTCGCTTGGATTGGCTTCACTTGTATTAGGGGGTTTCCATTAGTGTCATTGCGATTTATGATTTCTTCTTGCTATTTTTTTGTAGCATCTTTCTTTTTCTCATGATGCAGCAAATCTGAAATGGTTGACGTTTGTTGTGCAGGAGAGAGGGCGCATTGACTTCTTGGAGCAAAACGTTGGACATAGAACTCGCTCAAAGCTTCTCAAATTGATCGGGATAGCAGGGATCATCATCATCAAGGCATCTACAAGGTTTTCCAAGTAAGATCTACAGGTTGGTACCTTTCTTCCCGATCTCAATCCATTGGCATCTTCTTTCTTCATTTTCACATTAAAATCCCATAATATTAAAAAAACCAAAAATACTAAAAAATAGACCGCTTGATCTCTGGCCAAGCCACTGCTGGGTTTTGTAGATCGGGTCTTCCCTTCACCAAATCTTCCTCAACACTGAGCTAGAAGTGGCTGGTTTTCCCTAGATTTGAAAAATTGGCCTCCCAAACCCTAGCGCTATCCATCAAGTTGTTGGTTTTTCCCATGATTTGACTTTTCCAGCAAAATACCTTTTTGGGTTTGTAGATCGGGGTATTTACCAGGTGGGTCTCTTCCAACGTTGAGCAAATAGTGACTCCATTACGCTAGATGTGACAGGAACTGATCTCCAACCCTAGCGCTCCCCCCGTTTTTACCTGTTTTTCCTGTGTTTGGACTTTATCCTAGTAACTCGGGTATTCTGATATTGTCATATCTTTCATCAAGTCTATCCATCAGTACTAGGTAGCCCCAATCTTGTTCCAGCCCTCCTTGCATTGGTTACATTTCCCAAGACAGCGAATATCTTCACCTGTTGCTAGTACCTTAACCCCAGATCTAGCACTTACCTCATAGGTCACCTATGTCCCACTTTGGATCAAGTCTCACACTTCCTAAACCCTAATCCAAAGCCTTGGTTCACCTAGTGACATCCTCCATAGATCTAGGGTTTACATCTTACTTTACACCTTATGTACCTCAAGTCTATTTGATCTGATCTGGTGTCTAGGTCTGATCTCTCCTATCGGGAGTACATCTAGGTCTCCCCCTTTGTTATCCTAGGCTAAGATAACATAAAGCAAAGACTGCCTCGATTAGCTTAACAACCATCCATTTGGGAGTCGAGGCAATCTTGGTTCCACATCCTTAGTTGCTTGTCCCTCTACCAACCATTCTGGATCCATCTCACATAGGCAACTACAAGGTTGGTCATAACAGGTTTTATTGGGTGGAGAGTTGTCCCCCGAACTATTTTTGCGGACAGAGGAGTTGGAAACTCAAGCATTAGAGGAAATTTGAGGTCTAAAATGAGCTTCCTAAGAAAAATAATAAAATAATATTATAAATTTTGAAGAAAAACACACAAAAACTACTTTTGTTTTCATATTTTCAACTTATCTCCCTGTGGTTTAACTCAAATTTCAAGCAAGAACACTCATTGGAAGTAACATTTTTTTAAAGTATTTCTCATTTTCCGTGGGGTGGGGTCCATCAAAAGTATGCAGAGTGGGTACTCGTTGGATGTGGAATTGAATTCCACATCCAACGAGTGCTCCTGCTTGAAATTTGAGTGAAACCACTGGGAGATAAGTTGAAAATATGAAAACAAAAAGTAGTTTTTTTATGACAAATATGTGAAGTCAACCATTTGACTCATTTTCTTGAGATTCTATTGGTTCTTAAATTCCAATGCATTAACGCCTTGTTTTCTTATAAGGCCCATTTTAGACCCCAAATTTCCTCTATTGCAAAACAAGGGTTGCATACAAACTAGCAAACTGGTCATCGATCAAATAATTAGATTAGGTATGTTGAGACTCTTCTCAAAGACTTACAATTTTCTTTTTCTACTAGTAATCTGTTATCATTTATGATGATATACATTTAAACTGTATATGTTCTTTCATAAATTTTTAAGGAATTTGTATTTGATTAGGGTTACAAATACGTTATAAGATTTGAGGTCCTTACATTGAATTAAGAGGTTAATCCTATTTGCTCTAAACAAGCATTACTGTGGCAAATGCAGCTGCACTAAACCAACAATTCTTATGCAAATCACTTGCATTCTTTGTTGCTCCAACATTCCAATGAAATTCAGAGCCCTAGATTTGATACCATGATGAAAAACAAGGAAAATTCCCACTGCAGTAGAATGCAGACTTTCTAGCAGCAGATATACACCTCGACAATTGAGCCCAACAGCAGTACCATCAACAACAAAAATTACCTCGAAATTTGAGCCCAAAAGTTACCTCGATTTTTGTGCTTTAATTCAACTTTGATTAGGATCTTTAACTGAAAGAATAACAAGCACAACAAGATACAAAAGACAAAAAGATTTTCCTCGGGGAAACCATAAAGGAGAAAAACCTGCAAACTTCCTCAGAATAGTTTCCTCACTAATACAATATCATAAGATGGAAAAACCGAAGAATAAGAAATCTTCTGTAGCTCTCTCTCTCTTTCTCCTCTAGCGAACTTGTCCTCTCTCTCTTACTCATGCAAATTGAGTGAGTGAGTGTGTGTCTAAATGAGGGAGGGCGCCTCCCTATTTATACACATCAAATGACATGACTTAAAAACCTAACTGGGTCGGCCTCTTGACCTAGCAGGGCCGACTTCTCTTAGGGAGACTCAAAAATACATTTTACTTTATTTATTTTGGGAACTACTACCCAACTTACAACGGAGGTTTTACCTCAATGACCAAACATAATAATGACATCCCAAACAGAGGAAAAACATCTCCGACGGGGGTACAATAAAACTACAATAATAATATACAACAAAATATCTTCCAAAGTTATATTTACAACAACACTCCCTCTTAACTAGGAAGGTATTCTCTCGCCACAGTCATCAACATTTTTGGACCTGTCATCATCGTCGAATCATCTTCATCGTTGCTCTTGTAGTCCTCATCTTGTCGATCATTGATTTGTGGCATCTTTCGAATCTATCCATCATAAGAAATTTCTACAGAGCCCGCCTTGTTTCATGCTAGATGTAGGCCTAGCCCGTATCTAGGTCTTCATCGTATCCACGAGCAAGTCATCACGTAGGTACATCCCGGGACCATACATTACATTGCCATAGCAATCACCTGCGTCTCCTACCGTCGTCTCATCATTACACACGGAGGGAAACTCAGATGCACACCTCATGTCCAACAGCCCACCTGCATTCTACTAGCATGGGAGAATGCTAGGAGCACCCCAAGTGCATTATGTCCCAAGGACAACCTGCGTCTTCCACCATGTGAGAATAGCCTAGGAGCACCCAAGGTGCATTATGTCTCTCAATGGTCAATCCGCATCTACCAGCATGGGAGCACGCCAGGACCACCCCAGGTGCATTACGTCCCAAGGACCACCTGTGTCTTCCAACATGCAAGAATCGCTTAGGCATACACCAAGTGTCTTGTGACTGGTGGACTTCTCCTCATCTCCAGCATGGGAGCACCCCAGCTAAAATACGTCCCAAGGACCGCCTATGTCTTCCACCATGCAAGAATCCACTCTAGTGCATCTGCAACTTTCGGTCTTTCATTATCTCCAACATGGGCGCAGACCAGGAGCACCCCATGTGCATTACGTCATTGGGACCACCTGTTTCTTCCACCATGCAAGAACTCATCACTCCCTCTTTCTAGGGACCTCGATCTGGATGACACTAAGTCTCTCTCTAAAGAATTCGAACTTCACTCTGGCTAACGACTTGGTCAATACATTGGCAATCTGCCCGTCTGTCGCCACATACTGGAGCTTCACAGCTTCTCTCTACACCATATCCTGGATATAGTGATGCTTGATCTCAATGTGCTTCGACTTGTCATGGAACACCAGGTTCTTCGACAACTTCATGCAACTCTAGTTGTCACAAAAGATACAAGTCGCCTCTAACTCGAGATCAAACAAATCATATAGTAGCTTCCAAAGCCATACTGCCTCACAACTGTCCTAACAGGCTGTAACATACTCTGCTTCGGTTGTACTCAATGCCACACATGACTGCTTCCTGCTAAACCAGGAGATCATACGAGATCCCAAACAAAAGCAGCATCCCAAAGTGCTCTTCCTATTAGTGGCGCTTCCTGCCCAATCCAAATCAACATAACCATGTAGGTTAATCTTCTGATTCGCTTCATACTTGAGCCTATACTCAACTGTACCCTTTAAGTACCTCAATACATGCTTTGTAGCAATCAGGTGAACATGTCTCAGATCCATCAGGAACTAGCTCAAGGTGTTCACAACAAAGCATATGTATGGCCTCGTGTTTGTCAAGTACATCAATGTAATGTCCCCTTCCAATTAGGCCTTGAGACCCAAAACTGCTAACCTATGTGATTCCTGTGGGTTCGAGCGGTTACTGACAGCTAGGGGATCAGCTAAGGACTGATGCCATCCATAGAAGATCTAGGGCATCATCATTAGGTCAAGAAGGGCCACTGGGGCCAAAGGCCACCTTCGTGCATGTCATCCCAGCATTATTTAATGATGCATGCACTCTTTAAGTCTCCATCCGCATGCATGCAAGTCAACGTCAAGTTAGAAGATAAAGTGACCTAATTAGGTCAAAGATTAGGGTTTTCGTAGTTGAACATTATAAATAAAGGATAAAGCAAAAGGAGACTTCACTTGGGATTATGATTATTTTGGGAGCTCTTGGTTAGCAGCACAGCGTGCAACACAGCAGTTGGGGTTGGAGACGGAGTCTTCAACTAACATGATTTCGGTAGTGAAACATCTGCCCTAGTCTTATTCAGGGTAAGCCATACTGGTTCACCACTTGTTCTTCATTCATTCATCAGTTATCTAGCATATGGTATAGATCGTTGCAGAGACACGTGTGCAGCCGTAAAAGGGGTGTTTTCAGCCGAAAAGCCCTAATCAGCTGTGAGGCCTTCAGATCTCAGTTTCCTTCCGAAACTCAGGCACCATTCTCATCATCAGTTAGCAGCACAGCGTGCAACACAGCAGTTGGGGTTGGAGACAGAGTCTTCAACTAACATGATTTCGGTAGTGAAACATCTGCCCTAGTCTTATTCAGGGTAAGCCATACTGGTTCACCACTTGTTCTTCATTCATTCATCAGTTATCTAGCATATGGTATAGATCGTTGCAGAGACACGTGTGCAGCCGTAAAAGGGGTGTTTTCAGCCGAAAAGCCCTAATCAGCTGTGAGGCCTTCAGATCTCAGTTTCCTTCCGAAACTCAGGCACCATTCTCATCATCAGCATCATACTCCGGTACCCGGTGATTATCAGATCCCTCTGTGCTCATCCAGAACAGTTATCAGCAGTTTCGGGATTCCAGGGGCGTGAGCAGCTGTCTCCCAGAGGCAAGTCGCTATCCTGCCTAGAGGACTCAGAAATCACTCTTGTATCAGGCATTCTCTCCGGCACGGAAAGGCTATCAGCCCCGCAAATCCGCAGCTTCATCGGACACCTCCTTCCCTGAGGGCGTCATCCTTTTCTGACTGGGCGTCTTGCTGCTGGGGGTTCACCGTAGCAGAGGAGATCAGTTCTCTCCGATCCAGCTCTCAGTGCTTGCATACTTTCTCCGAAGCAGTCCAGCCGGCTTATCAATGGTAAGTGTTCATTCTATGTCACAAACCCTAACCCTAATTTTTCCTATAAAATAGGGATTTTTGCATGGCAGTTTGCATGCCCAGTGGTATCAGCCTTTTTGCTTAGAAATAGAAAATATCGGGATTTGGGATATTTCAATCAACAAACCAATCATCTAATGATACATCGTGGCATCAATTGACTCTGATGCAACATCACACGGTAGATTCAAGCTCGATGCCATAGGTGTGGCCATTGCCTTGCAGTCCATGAGAATTTATCTCACTTTTATCTTTTTTAAATAGCCATAAATGACTATCAATTGAGGGGGGCAAATTACCTCTTACAACCCATTTTTACAACATGAAAAATCATTATTTTGACAAGTTTGATGCCTAGGGAACATGGGGGGATCATTAAGGGGTATCCTTTACATATTTTTCAAGTTATAACTTGATTTACATGGTTTTATTTTGGCTATTTTGATCAATCTCTCCCCAAGGGGAAAATGCGCCCCACCATGAAGATGAACACCACATGCCAAGTGAAAATAAGTTGTGGTGCTGGGAAAAGTGGTCCAAATGTGTCTAGACTCTAGAGGACCATCATAACATAACCCAAGTCATATTTGTTCATTCACTTATCCCAAATCATACATCAAAGACCTTGGTCATCTTTTAATTTTTAATTTTTTGTTGGAATACACTAGTTAATCATGAAACTGCCCAAATATTCATTTTTCTTGCCCGGGTTGTAAATCTGACAGTACGAATGGATTTGTAGACCTCAAAAACAATAATATCCATTGTTGATATGCCCATAACCAATTTGATATAATCTATATGAAGCCATCTCCAAATATTTTGTATTATATAAGCTAATTATTTCTGCAAACCTTAGGAAAATAATTTAATTAAGCCTATTAATCCAATAATGCCTCAAATGATACTTGGATGGGTCCAATTAGCTTCCAATGGCAAAGATATGATGAATGATGAATAGTAGTGAAGTCTCGTTGTTGACTTGACCCTTTGCCCAGGTCAAACCGAGGTTTGACCAAGTCAAAAAGTCAAACTTTGGTCAAAATTTGACCAAAACTCAGGATGATGGAATAACCATGTAAAATGCATGCAAGAGGTGTTAGTGCCTTTATCATGATGCAAGAGGTGTTTGTGTCTTTATCATGAGAAAAATTGATGGACAACTACATGCTAAGTCATGCCATACATAGTGATCATTTCAACAAAACAAGTGTAAGACAAGTGCTAAGTACAGTATAAGACAATAGTAACTAGTTTCATATAAATATTCCTATCTAGATAATCACAAATGTAGTGCATAGATCAAATCTCTCCCTTAGTTGAAGTGGAATCGAAAACAAACAGGCTTAGTCAAAGTGTAAAGTTGACCATAGGATAGACTTGATTTACTCTTTGAGTGATTGGAATAAAGGACACTTTGTGACATATGTTGGAGTGGCAAACACTAGGGAAGCAAGGTGTTTCAAAAATGGATGAAGTGCTTAGAAGGCACCCCTTTGACTCTAACAAGCCTTCCCTTTTTATTTCATAACCATTTCTTTTCTTTGCTATTTCTTTTGCTTTTCTTTTGCTTTTTCTTTTCATTTGAAATTTCTTTCTTTTGATATTTATTTGGAACACATTTCATTTTGCAATCTTTTAGTTAGCTAATGGCTAAAAGGTACTAGCCCTGGATAGCCTTATAGGCCCTAGTTATGACATAGCCTTAGCTCCTCTGCCAGCCATCGTCCATAAGTGTGACGAAGTTGCCACAGTAATTCCTTTTTAGGGGCAAGTAGGCTTAACCCCATACTTGGAGGATTACCTACCCTTCTAGCCACTAACTAATTTCAAGGATGGGGAAAACTTGATTTTATTCTAGGGGATACTCTTCCAATGACTAGAGCACCTAGGATCAGAACTCAACATCGGTATCTATCTGACAGGAAGCGTTAAGGCTTTATCTAATTTCATCACACACATCAAAGATGAGACAAGCCATCCTAACAAAGCGATCACAGAGACAGAAGTCCTCAAGTTCATTAATCATGTCCATGTCAAGGGAGTTTGCAATCAAATGGATGAAATGGATAAGAGGATAAGGCTACATACAGAACCAAGAGAGGGGTGATGATCCATATATTACACTTCAACAAGAAAATGCACATGAAACTACCACTAATACACCTAAACCACAGCAAGCACAAGTCCTACTAGTAACAACCAAGAAAAATCATATGATCACCTATGCATGACAGAGGCTAACATAAGAAAATCCATCACTAAAAGTCATGAAATCCATAAATGTTAGAAAGTGGCAACAAGGAAGGTCTTCTATCATTGGCATGTGTCCTTTCCTGATAGAAGACATAAAACAGGAAGCCAAATTGATCATTGCCTTTATCAAAAGTTTAGACTTACGAAAAGTGCATTATATGATCTAATTTTAATTTGACTTAATGGAAGCACTTTTATAAAGTTTAAGTGAAATATAATCTAAGTGATGGCTAATCTAATCTTGGGCATTGATCTCACCAGAGGATCTCATCCATTGATCCATAGTGAGAGTTAGGGTTTTCGCTTGGCCATTGAGTTATTAAAAGATTGATTTGCTGGAGAGTACACACACATTTCTAGAGAGAAATTTCTTGCTCATAGCTTTTCAGTCAGAGAGTGAGAGAGAAGTTTGTAGAAGAATTTTCAGAGAGAGACAAAATAACTTCCCCGGAGATTAACAGAGCTGCACAAGCAAATCGCTGGAGGTCGTACAGCTAACGCAGGGAGACCATACAGTGACGTAGGTCATGACGCAGCCTGCATGACGTCAGCAGACCACACATGGTCGTACGGGTGATGCAAGAGACTGTACAGGTGACATCAGCGTCTGTATGGTTGACGCAGATGTGTGAGGGGGACGCAGGCAGTGACGTAGGAATCGTGTGATCTTTGTGGGTTTTTTCCTCAGCGAGTTTCAGTTATACGATTTTTCCAGGTTGGCTAAAATCAATTTCTGGATTGTATTGTTCTATATATTGCTAATAAAATATCTTCTCAAACTGTTGCACTGGGTTTCTCATCTTGGGTTTTTCTGGGGGTTTCTATACCAAAAAATATTGGTGTCTTTATTGGTGTGATTGTTATTATATGTTTTCTTAGTATTTATTCTCTGCTGCATAATTTGTGAAGAAACTCATTTGTGGTTAACAGTAATAAAAAATATATATATATATATATACTGTGTAGCTCAAGATTGAGTTTTAAGCAAATTTACTGTTAAGATTTCATATGCTTAGCTAGATATCATTAGTGTTTAACCCAAATTCACAACAATAGCATATGCAGAATCACTGAAAAAAACAGAATCACAAGATAGACACAGTATTTATCTTGGGAAACCCTTAAGAGGAAGAAGACCCAACAAAACTTCCTCTATATAGATGTATAAGATAAAACCCCAAAACAAGTAATCCTCCTCGTTGCAGATATGTCTCTCTCTCCCTTTTATGCGCAATACACAAGTGTGAGTCTGTGTTCAAATGAAAAGCACAGCTCCTTTATTTATACTCTTTTTGTCACTTGACTTTTACCCTAACAAGTCCGTCCCACTAAACTATCTGGGTCGACTTCACCTAGGAAATCACAAAACAGTATTATATTATATTCATTAGGGTACTATTGACCCGACTTACAATGGAGGCTTTATCTCATGACTCTATGATGACCAATTACAATAATAACATCCTGACGAAGGAATAGAACATCTCCCTTGGGGTACATCAGTAAAATACATTTAGATTATCCTTTGAAGTTGCAATATTTCAACACTCCCCCTTAACGAGAAGGTTATTCTACTGACAACAACATTATCAACTATAGGAGTAAAGAGAGAGAGCATCTTCAGCAATATCAAGGTAATACATCTATACGTCATAGGAAGTTTTCAACAATCATTAGTAACTGGAACAATTACTTTTTAATGTCTTCAGTAGTGAAACATCATCTTCTACAACACTGAGTCTTTATCTTCTGCAGCACTCAATCACTTGATCCTTTTGCAGCAACACTTCAATCTTTCAATCCCTTGTAGCAGCACTTCGATCTTCTTGATCCTTTGCAGCAACACTTCGATCTTCTCGATCCTTTGCAGCAACACTTCAATCTTCTTCATCCTTTGTAGTTGTTATCACCAACCTTGTAGTTGCCTATGTATGATGGATCCAAAATAGATGGTAGAGGGGCAAGCAACTAGTGAGGTGGAACCAAGACTACCTAGACTCCCAAATGGATGGTTGTCACGTCAATCAAGGCAGTCTTCGCTTTATGTTATCTAAGTCCAAGACAACAACGGGGGAGACCCGGATCTATCCCGACAGGAGAGATCAGACCTAGACACCAGAATAGATCAAATGTGGCTTCGAGGTATGTAAGGTGTAAGGTAAATGGAAACCCTAGCTCTAGGGTTTAGGTACTAGCAACCGATGAAGATGACCACGGTCTTGGGAAACGTAACAGAGACAGGGTGAGCAAGGACAGGGTTGGGACTATCTAGTACCAAGGAGATAGACTCAATGAATGATATGAAAGTATCAGGGTACTTGAGTTATCAAGGAATGGTCAACTTTTCGGGGAAAGAGGTGAGGAAGGGCTAGAGCTATGCTTGGAGATCAGTGCCTGTTCAGCCTTGGGTAATGGAATCAGTATCAGCACAGTGCTTCAGTGAACCCACTTGGGATATGCCCTTATCTATGGGCCAAGAAAAGGATTTGGCCCAGAAGATTCAAGTTACAGGGACACCAACAGAAGGAGGGCTAGCGCTAGGGTTTAGAGAGGCAGATCTGTAGATCTAGAGCCACTAGGAGACCATCAGCTCAACGTTGGAGTGGAAATGAGATCAAGATGGCCCGATCTACAAACCCAAATCAAAAAATTTCAAGAAAAATCAGATCTGGAAAAGTTAAAATCTGATGAGGGGGGCTAGGAGGCTGAAAGTCAGTTTTTTAGATCTAGGGAAACCTGGCAAGAAATAGCTCAACATTGGGGGTGTTCTGGAATGAGGAAGACCTGATCTACACACCCATGTAATTATTTTCCAAAAAAAGTCAACTCTGAAAAAAGTCAAATTTTCAGTGGGGTGTTGGGGTTTGAGTAGTCAAAAAGTCAGATCTAGGGCAAAGCAGTCAGAATTAGGGCAGCGTTGAGGATGATTCAGTGAGGGGGAGGCCTGATCTACAAAACCCAGAAATGGTTTGCTCAAAGATCAAGCAGTTCCCCGATTAAATATTTTTTGGATTTTTTATTATTTAGGATTTTTTCAGAAAATGGAAGGAAAGAAGGCACAATGGATTGAGATCTAAAAGAGAAGAGACTTACATGTTAAATCTTACCTGGAAATGCTTGTAGATTCCTTGTTGATGATGATCCCCGCCATCCCGATCAATTCTGGAAGATATGAGTGATTTCTAAGACCAACGTTGTGCTCCAAGTGACCAATGCGCCCTCTCTCCTACACAAGCAAACGTCAACAATATCAAATTTGTCGTATCATGAAAGAAAAGCAAGATCTACAAAGAAAATAACAAGTAATCATAGATCACAATGAAACTAATGAAAACCCCCTGATACAAGACGAAGACAATCCGAGCGAGTTGAGGTCCCCCTACAAAAACGCTCCAACAGAAAACGCCCTCCTGTAGATAAAACAAAGATCCCAAAAAAAGATATAGATCTCACAAAATATTCTGAATTCTAGGAAGCAAGAGACTTTCCAATCACCACCAAAGAACATCAGATGCAAATCAGATCCAGAAAATATCCACAAAAATCTTTCTATTAATCAAATCCAAGAGCCAAAGACCCCTTACAAATGAAAAGCTCTCTCCTTTAAATAGAAATGAGAAAACCACAATGATAACCGAATCCTAACCACTTTCAAAACGAGTGGCTAAGATTAAAAGATAAAATATTCTAATCAATGGTTGAGATGAGCTCAACATACAATACATGGATCAATATAACCATAAAGTACCAAAGTCAACTAAATCACCCATCAAGAGGGTACCCCACTCAACAAGAAATAAATGACGCACATGGTGGAACCATGGAGTGTTAACTAACTCCCTATGGGTGCCCCATGGCACAATAAAATAATATAATATTTTAATTCTTTGACTTTGTGTCTCCTTGAGGAAATCATGAGCCTCCCAAAAGCTCCAGAAAATAATATAAAAATGCCCAAAAAAAAAGGTGTGGGCCCAATCAGGTGCTGCAACTGCTGGAGAAGGTGCGGAGGACATCACTCTCATCATCACAACTCATCCCATATCATTTCCTTGCATCAGTAGCCCAAATCAATTTCTTCAATAGCCATTTAATCATTTTTTAATCTACATCAGGAAACGTGAACCTGCCAAAACAACCTCCTAGGGTGCCTAAGTTGTCAAACTGAGCCCACCAGGCTATTTGGTATGGAGGTACTATGGTACAAATAAGTGGTTGCACCCCTATGCTCCATACAACGCCCTAGGAGATCCAAATAAAACATCTCCCTGCTCAAACACATCATCCTGTGAAGCAAAACTGCATCAGAAAGGAAAAATGAGCATAATCATCTCTGTAAGTGCCTGGCACTGAAGATAGGCTATCTCATTAGACTCAGAGAGTCCAAATCCATCTAGGGTGTATACTCATACCCTTTCCAGGTCTTTGCCTGATCATCTACAACATCCAATAAACAATATAATCACCCATAAATGACCAGAGACCAATAATATAACTCAGACTATCATCCATCTGCTGCAAGTGCTACAAGGCTAAGACATGCTCTACAAATCATTTAAGCAACAATCACAACAAGTAGCAGTCATTTCACTGGAAGTGTATCCACCAAATACATATATAGGGTTTATTTATTATTACTCAGACCAGACTTTCAAGACTATACTCACTTTATAGTTGTAGTCAATTTGCTAGTGAAAGGTGAAGGCTGAAATTGACATGGCTAGGGCAAAGGATGACTTCCTACTTAACATCGTGACACTTTAGATACGAAAGGGGAATACTCACTATAACCAATGTCGGACAAACAACAACACATGGAATGGCAGTGCCTCACAAATTGTTGAGTTGTTTATAGAGTGCTTATTCAACTTAGGCATCATGTCTACATCAAGTTTGATCCAGTTTCATTAGGATCATCAATTTTATTTCCATGGCCTTTTTGGCCTATATGTCCTTTTGGGGACTTCACCAGTGCTTAAAAGCACAGCTAACTACAGCTTTCATCCAGGACATTTCCAAATTTATAAGGTCAGCAATATTTGGATATAGCATATATCTAACCATTGCTTTTTTTGGACCTTTTCTTATACCCTTCGAGGAGTATTTTAACATTTCATTGCTCTTCCCCTTTTTCACATAAGAAACACAGTTTTAGCATTTTCATTTTCCATGGGCACATATAAACATTTCCAATATAAGTAGTACATGAGCTTTCAGTTTTAGCCAACAACATCTCAAGTGACCAGGGGGAGTTCTGCACAAAGCCAAACATCGAGACAACCGACCAGAATGATTTAGGCATACAATCCAACTCACCAAAGGCAAGTTCTGTCACCAACTCAGAGCCGAGACACAATATAAACAGGGAGGTTTGTCGAACAAAGGTTCTAGCGGGGAAAAGGTCCTCCATGCCATAAGTCAAGTAGTAAGTCGGGTTAGAAACAAAACTGGAAGGTAATGGATGGGTGGAAACAATGAATGATGAAGCCAACACTAGCAAGCCAAAACAATAGTGGGAATGACTACCTCTATTCTCCCTAAGGAGGGTAAAACCAATGAGTATAGATCAGGAACTTCAAAGTCAAAGTAGGGACATCAATACATAATACAAATACATCCAAGTCCATATAATTATGACCACCAGATCATGACACCACATGTTAATACATGTCACAAAGATGAGTATAAGAGAAAATGATAACCATAACACAATATAATAAAAGTTGAGTCATAATCATGCATATGATCCATCTAAACCATCATTTCTCCAATGAGAAAGTACTGATATAAATCTAGGCATCAATAACTACTCTGTAAATGACTAAATGGCTACATCAGTCCTCAAATCTGAGTGTCTTGAGACTCAGTCTTGACATGGGAGAGTACAACACTCCACAAGTGAAATAATGATCCATCATAACTGCTCATCTCAGCATCTCATATGTAAGAGATCTGGATGAAAAATGTACTATATTTGAAAAATAGAATATGGTAGCCCGGCTACTATATATGTGATAACAGTAGTAGTACTTCGATCTTCTCGATCCTTTGTAGCAACACTTTGATCTTTCAATCCTTTGTCACGACACTTCGATATTCTCGATTCTTTGTAGCAGTACTTCGATCTTCTCAATCCTTTGTAGCAGCACTTCAATCTTTTGATCCTTTATCACAATACTTCAATCTTCTCGATCCTTTGTAGTAGCACTTCGATCTTCTTAATCTTTTGCAGTCACACTTCGATCTTCTCGATCCTTTGTCGCAACACTACCTGCAGTACACATAATCTCTTTGCGGGATGATCAATCCCTATCACTTTAGGACATAAGTCCAAGGATGATGCAATCTTCATGTTGACCACCAAAACCAACTAGGTGGACAATGATGTACCATGCACATGTTGGATGTGCCTTAAAGATAATAATGAAGTACTTAATGATTATATCAAGCGAGGCAGCTCTTCTTCTCTTCTTCTCTCTATGAAATTTCCGCAACCCTGAGAGGGATTTTGTAAGGATATGTCAGCATGAAGTTCTAGTTTTTGTAACTTAATCGCCTAAGACTTGGTCATTAGGGAAGTCCTTTCATCGAGTGTTTTTTCCCTTGGATAATTAAAATTTATTTTTAGAGATTTTAATTATTTGAGTTTTTCACTCAAAATTACCTCCAAAGTGGTGAAAGGTGTTCTAGTGATCAAGTTCATGGAGTGATTGGGTTCTAGGAATGTTCTATATTACCATGCAAGACATTATCCAGAGTCTTGTGGAAATTCATTAAGTTTTGCATAGGTTTTTTTAATCTTTGGTCATTAAAAATTGTCACTCAAGACAATTTGTAGTAATGTAAAAGAAGGTTACTAAGTCCTTTTTAATGTTGTATAGGGTTATGGGTACTCAAGACAAATGGCACGAGACTCCCTACACCCTTGGGCCAAGTTTGAATTCATTCGAACAAGTATTACTATGGTTTTGGTTACATTTTCCAAGGTCAGTCATGGAAATCAGGAAATTGGGCATTTAATTAGAAAGCCAAATTTTGGAAAAGTGACTATAGTCACTTGGCGTGGCCAAGTAAAGGTTCTAATGTTTATATTATGTTCCTAAGACAAATTTAAGACCCAAAGGGGGGCCCCCAAGAAAGCATATAACAAGTTTTGAGTTGTCGAATCTAGGGGGGTGCCCCCTTCTCTCTTTGATTGGTTGGGTGAGCTAAAGTCAATGGAAAGGGCCCCACTATGGTGGTTTCTTCCCCATATGACATAAAAATAAGGTTAGAAGCATTAAATTGGGGGTTTCTCTCCCCATATTTGAGATCTCAAACCTTGGTTTTGCCCTCCTTGAGCAAATTCGCCCCTCTCTCTCCCTTGTGACACTTGTCTAGCATGCAAAGAGCCCCTCTCTTTCATTTTTCCTATTTAAGGAGGCTTCTCCTCCTCATTTAGGTTACACAAAAAACACACTCACACCCACTCTCTTTCCATGCTCTCATTCTTTCCCTTGCTCTTGCTTGGGCCATTGTAATTTTCAGCCATTTGGCTTTGGTAATCAAAATCTTTGAAGGAATCTTGTGTCCATTATTCTCATTGACGATTTGCTTCCATGCTCAAGGAGCTACACAAGTTTGGTTGGCCAAGGAAGCATACTAATTTGCTTTGGTAAGATTTATGGTATTTGTATTCCATAAATTTTGTGGGTTTTCATTCTTGTAGCAAAAGAAGTTCATATATTTTTTAGTTTGAAGTTTATGATTTCTTTGCTCATTATTTGATTCTCACCTTCTAGTAGTTGCGTAGTGAAAATCTTACAAGTTGCAGGTTGTTTGGATTGAAGAGTGGAATTCCTTGGTTAGATGCCCCATTGCTTCACTTCTTGAAGAACAAAGGACCAATTTTCTCTTTCTTTACATACAAATTTCTGCATTTTAATTTTAGTTTGTTGAGTGTTTTAAATCGGATTTTAACTCTTATATACTCAAGTTCTTTCAAAATTATTCATCTGGCAACTTTGTATAAATTTTGTATATATATTGCACTAACATACTAACTTCTCCAAAGTGATTTTGGGCACATTTTATCATTTTCTGTTTGCTGGTTTTAGCAGGTTAGTGACAAAACAAGGAAAAATTCTGTCAAATTTCAGCCATAGAAGAGTTTTAAGGCCACCCCAAAGGAAGAGCTTCAAGGACATCTCAAGAAAGGGAAAAAAACATAGTTTCCTCACTCCTTTTACCTCTTTCTTTACACTGAAATTTCAGTCTTTGTAACAAGTCCAAGAGAGTCTATTGGACTTGATTTCTTGCTTTGCATTTTCAGTTACATCAACTCTCATTTATTTGCCATCCGTTGCTAGCAATAGAAGTTGGGGTTGCCCACCTTTGCATAAGCAATTGTTTATTGGCGTGGGTTTTAGATTAGTTAGAGTTTCATTTTGTTTTTATTTTCTTCTTTATTTTTTGCCTGCACCTTGTAAGTGATTTGGCTTTGCCATCTTTGCAATATCGCGTTGGCTAGCATTTTTATTTAAAGTATTTGCTTATTTCCTTTTTCCCGCACCTCACAATCGAATAGACTCTCCCTCCGTTGTGATATCGCGCTTGGCTTCTTTTGCTTATTTTTTCTTTAAGGATAAAATTTACCTCAAGCCCCGTTTTTGCCCCGTATCCTCTCCCCCCACCAGTTCGACCAATCTAGGGTGACGAGAAAAGGCAAAGATTTGTGTTGGCTAGTTTAATAGGCACCCAGATAAGTATCTTCATTAGAAAGGAGAAAAAGAGGCTTGACCTGTGGAGCTAGTGGGGTAGAGGCCATAGGGGGCTTTGTGGCACTTTGTGCCCTCTAGTTGAGCACCTAGCAAGTTTCAAGTTTGACACGTGGAGCTAGGTGGGAACCTTGTGTTCCCATGTTGAGCACCCGACATTCTCTCTCTAATCGAAGGAGATAGTCTCTTGGGGTAGACATCTAGAATAGTTCATTTCTTTGCAACAAACACCTTAATTCCCTAAGTCAAAGAGAGACATAAAATTTACTAAAACTTACAGGATCACTTGCATAACATTGTTACAATCATTTACAATTCTCTACTTTGCAATCACTTTATTTTAATTTACTCGTTTATTGGAATTCATCATGTTCTTGAATATTTGTTAAAGTAAATGAGTTGATGCTTTAGGAAAATTATTTGAAGTTGATTATTGTGAGTCCATAGCCCGAGTAGAGACGAAACTGATCATTTTGATTATTTGATTGTTTCTCTCTTTCATACATTACTGGTTGATTCTTAAAGGGTTTGCTTGACATTGAAATATTTGCATCACTACACGCTGATTGTCATTTTTGTAATTTACAACTCCCAGAAAACATTCTTTAAAAAAAAGAACTTAGTAAGTAGGGACTACCCCCCTTGGCCTTTAGGAGTTGTGGTCTAAACAGAGGAGTTTAGAACAGAGGTGATAGTGGGTTCTCAACTCATAAGTTTCCCTCAAGAACACACACAGCGGTTGGGAGACATACCCGTGTACAAATGTGTTTTAGGCGGCAACACCTCATAGGCCTACTCCCCCTTAACGAAGAGGGTCCATAGTATCAACCAACTAGATCGTCCGCAAATGAATGCAAGACCATACCGTCTACAACTGAATGTAGATCTCGTCAGCACGTGAATGCAGGACCTATCGTCTGTAAGGACTCAACGTAGACCATCCTCAGGTTGTTAAGGCTACGACCACTCCAAACGAGTGTTATACTACGCCATCTACATATAAATATAGGAACGTCTACTACTGCAGATCTCGTCCACACATGAATGCAAGACCTGTCGTCCGTAAGGACTCATCGTAGAGCATCCTCAGCTTCAAGGCTACGACCACTCCCAAGCGAGTGTTATTCTACGGCATCTACAAGTGAATGTAAGCGCACTCTCCATGCGAGATTATGTCTACAACTGCAGATATCGTCCACACATGAATGCAGGACCTGTCGTCCGTAAGGACTCATCGTAGAGCATCCTTAGGATTAAAGCTAGGACCACTCGCAAGCAAGTGTTATTCTACAGCATCTACATATGTATGTAGGTACACTCTCCATGCGAGAGTAACGCCTGCAGGACCATCCTTAGCTAGTAAGGACCACTCTCAGGAACAGAGTGTTATTGTCCGCAAGACCATCCTCAAGAGAGGATACTATCATCCACAAGTGAATGTTGGACCTTGTCAGCATCTACAAGCGCACTTGGCCTCTTTCATACTGGAGCATTACTTCCATCCCATCATCAATGATAGTCTTATTATCACTCCCTCTTTCTACGGAGGATCGATATCATCAACCTGCTCCCCCTTTGTTCGAGGAGGATTCATATCTTCAACCTGTTCTTCCTTTCCAAGGAGAGTCCATAACTTCGACCTGTTCCTCCTTTCCGAATAGAGTCCATATCTTCAACATGTTCCTCCTTTTCGAGAAGGTCCATATTATCATCGCTCCTCCTTGTGAAGAAAGTCTTTTCGAACTACACCAAGCTTGTCACGGAAGTATTCAAACTTTACTCGAGATAGAGGCTTGGTCAACACATCAGCAACATGCTCATCGGTACTCACATACTGGAGTTTTATAGCTCCCTTATGTACCATATCCCTTATATATAAATATCGGATTTCTATGTGTTTTGATTTATCATGGAACAAAGTATTCTTTGTCATCTTTATACAACTCTAGTTGTCACATAGAATCATTGTGGTATCCAACTCCATGTCAAATAGACCTAACATCAGCTTGCGAATCCATATCGTTTCACAGCTAGCGGAGCAAGGTGCTATGTATTCTGCTTTAGTCGTGCTAAGAGCAACACTGGATTGCTTCTTGCTAAACCATCAGATCATGGCGGATCCCAGACAGTAACATCCACCTGAGGTGCTCTTTCTGTCTGCGGCACTTCCTGCCCAATCTGAATCCGTATATCCATACAATCTGTAGTCATGATCTCTATCATAGCATAGTTCAAAGTCTATCGTACCTTTTAAGTACCTCATCACATGCTTTTCATCTATCAGGTGAACCCATCTAGGTTTGACTAGATACTGACTCAAGGTGTTCACAACAAAGCATATATCAGACCTTGTATTCATCAGATACATCAATGACCCAATAATCTGTCTGTACTGAGTCATATCCACGAACTCTGATGATTCATTAGACAACAATTTTAGGTTGGTGTCCAGGGGTGTGGCCATGGCTTTACAATCCAAAATATCGAATCTTTTCAAGATTTCCACTACATACTTTCCATGGTTCAGAAAGATTCCTTCTGGGCTCCACCACACTTCCAACCCGAGAAAATAGTGCATCAATCCAAGATCTTTCATCTCAAATTCTTCAACTAGCTGCTTCTTGCAATCTGCAATCTGTTTCTCATTTCCTGTCAGAAATAGATCATCCACATACAACAATAGTATGACAAGTTCATCATCCATAACCTTCATGTAAAGGTTAGGATCAACTTTACCTTTGGTAAATCCCAAGCTTGTCAAGAAGCTATCTATTCTTCCTTACCAAGCTCTAGGAGCTTGCTTCAGTCCATACAGAGCCTTTTTCAATTTACATACATGAGTCACTCTGTCTTCAACTTCAAATCCTTATGGTTGTTCGATGTATACCTCTTCCTCAATCACACCATTCAAGAAGGTTGTCTTTACATCCATCTAGTGTAGATCCCACTTCATCATGGAAGCAAGTGCCATGATGGTTCTAATGGAAGTGTACCTTTCTACTGGAGCAAATGTCTCTTCATAATCAATTCCCTCTTTCTGAGAGAATCCTCTAGCCACAAATCTTGCCTTGTATTTTTCAATACTTCCATCAGTTGCATGTTTTATCTTGTAGATCCACTTCAAAGATACCACACTCTTGTTTTCTGGTTTGGGTACTATATCCCAAACATCATTCTTCATCATCGACTAGTATTCTTCCGTCATTGCTTCCACCTACTCTTTCTTTTGTACAGCTTCCTTGTAGCTGGTGGGTTCTTGATCTACAATATCATACATCAAAGCTACATAACTAGAGAATGGATTTGATCTCTTGCTTGTTCTTGTGGAGCCTTCTGGAACTCCATACTTCTCTGCTTCTTGTATGATTTCTCTTACCCAAGCAGATTTTCTCTTTCGAGATATATCCATAGTAGGGGGTTCCTGAGGTTCTAGTATATCATGATCTTCTGATGCTACTATTTCAGGAGAGGGTTCAACTTCTACCTTTCTGGGAGGTACATCCTCCTCATGTACTTCTTAAAGATGACACCTTCTGGATTTCTTAAGAGTTGTTTCTTCGTCAAATGTTACATCCCTACTAATCTCTATACATTGGAATCCTGAAATGTATATCCTGAAGGCTTTGGAGACTTCACAGTATCCAACAAATATTCTCTTCTTTCCAGAAGGATCCAACTTGGGTCTCTTCTCTTTCGGAATATGGAGATATACTAGATAGCCAAATATCTTGAGATGGCTCACTTCAAGTTTCTTTCCTGTATACATTTCTTCAGGAGTCTTGAATCCAAGAGCACTATGAGATAATCTATTATGCACATACGCAGTTGTTCTTGCTGCTTCAACCCATAGATGCATGGGAAGGTCTTGGTCATGAATCATTGTCTTAACTACTTCCATAATGGTTCTATTCTTTCTTTCTGCAACACCATTATGTTGGGTATTGTAGGGAGTGGTTAGTTCCCTCTTGATTCCAACTTCCTTACAGAATTCTTCAAATTGATTTGAAGTATATTCTCCACCATTATCTAATCTGAATGTCTTGATTCTTCTTTCTGAATGGTTCTCTATCAAGGCTTTGAATTCCTTGAATTTCCCGAACACTTCACTCTTGGTCTTCAAGAAGTATATATCCATGTCTTTCTTGAATAGTCATCAATAAATGTGACATAATATTCAAATCCACTTAAAGATGTGGAGGGCATAGGATCACATACATCAAAATGAATTAATTCTAACGTACCTTTAGTCCTTGTGTCACTTTTCGAAAATAGATTCTTGATGTTCTTTCCTCTTGTGCATCCTTTGCAAGCACCTTCATGATCAATCTTCAAATCTAGTAAACCTGTTATCACCTTGCTCACATAGGGTAGTGCTTTGTAGTTGATGTGAGCAAGCCTTCTATGCCATATTTCACTTGAGCTAGTGGTCTCATGGACAAGGGTTGTTTTTGGATGTCCCTTGAGCTTGTGCAATCCTCCTTCACCAATGACCACAGCATCTTCAAGTGTCTTTCCTTTGGTCCACATGAGTACTTGTCCATCTATAAAAGAAACTATATATCCTTTCTTACCCAGTGCTAAGATGGAAAGTAGGCTCTTTCTAAAACCTGGTACATAAAGTACTTCCTTCATTTTCATGGAGGTTCCAGAGTGAAGCTTGTAGTTTGATTCACCAATGCCTTTGATGGGATATTGATAGTCATCTTTTAATGATACTTTCTTAGCAGAGTTCTTTTCTTCAAGTCTTGACAGAGTTTGTTTCTTCTCTGTCATGTGCTTTGAAGCACCACTTTCAATAAGCCATGTATCTTCTCCAGGTATTACAGGCCCAGAGAGTGCAGAGAATAGTACATATTCTTCTACATCTTCTTCTTTTGCTTGTCTCTTTCGAGGTCTTTCTTCTTCTTCTTCATCCTCATCTTCAGCTAGACGTCTTTTGTTGTTCTTCTTCTTCAATGGACACTCTCTGGCAAGGTGTTTTATCTTATGATAGCTGTAACATTGATATTTGGACTAGTCTTTCTTCTGACTGTTTTCTCTTTTCTTTTGAACTACTTTGGAGGTTTATGCTCCTTGTGACTATCCTTCTTGAAGTTTGATTGTTTTCTCCTTCTGGTATGGGTAGCTAGAGCTTGATCATCTTCTCTAAGTAGAGCTTCTCTGTTAGCTACTCTAGCTTCCCCTTGAATGCAGTCTTCCCATACAATGAAAAACTTCATACTTTCTTTTCTGGCACACATAGTCTATATGAATGACTCCCAAGGTCTACTGAGGCCATTGAGAGCAGTCATAACTAGTTCATCTTCATCAAGGGAGTCTCCAATGGCATCTAGTTGTTCCTTGAACTAGGAAACCCTTGTGAAATAATCTTGAATGGATTCTCCTTTACTCATCTCGGTGCTCTTCAGTTGAGCTCTCAAATTCATCTTTCTGTTGATGTTCCTTCCCTCGTACATTCTGGAAAGGGCATCATACATTTGCTTTCGTGTCTCTCTAAATGACACTTGAGGGATCAAGTGATCTTTGATAGAATTGGCAATGATCCTCATTACCTTGATTAAGTACTTCTGATGCTTCTCCTTAGCTTCATCTTCTTATGGTTCGGGAACTTCATCCTTGATGTATTTGTCAAGATCATTCTCTCTAAGAATGAGACCAATCCTATACTTCCATGCTCAAAAGTTTTCAATGCCTTCCAACTTATCCTTAAGCTTAGTGCTTGGGGCCATCTTGGGGCCATCTTATCTAGGAGTCACTAAAAATTGAAATTTCTCAAAATGAAAAGTTGGTCTTACCAGGAGATGCACTTGACTGAGGCGAGTTGGTTGGTCCACTTGATTTCTGGAGATCCCAAATCTTCACCCTTCAAAACTTGCTTGCAAGGTTTTAGTTTCTGCATAATTTCTGGTTCTGGTTTTCTGCAGTTTTTTAGTTCAAGGCTAAACTAGGGTTTGGCTTTCTCGAAGATTCAACCACCCAAAAACTTTGATCTAGGGCTCATTAAATGTGTTATAGGGAGGCGCAACTTTCTATGCAAAGAGATCTTCAAAATTCCAACTTTTGCAGAAACCCTAATTTCTTATCGGAGGAAGAGGAGAGAGAGTTTCACCTTGTGAAAGTTGTTGTTCTATTCAGGCTAGCTCTGATAACATGTTAAGATTTCATATGCTTAGCTAGATATCATTAGTGTTTAATCCAAATTCACAACAGTAGCATATGCAGAATCACTGAAAGAAAAACAATCACAAGATAGACACAGTATTTATCCTGGAAAACCCTCAAGGAGAAGAAAACCCAGCAAAACTTCTTCTATATAGATGTATTAGATAAAACCCCAAAACAGGTAATCCTCCTCGTTGTTGGTATGTCTCTCTCTCTCCTATGCGCAATACACAAGTGTCAGTCTGTGTTCAAATGAGAAGCAAAGCTCCTCTATTTATACTCTTTTTGTCACTTGACTTTTACCCTAACAAGTCGGCCCTACTAAACTGTCTAGGCCAAACCTAGGAAATCACAAAACAACATCAGATTAAATTCATTAGGGTACTATTGACTCAACTTACAATGGAGGCTTTACCTCATGACTCTATGATGACCAATTACAATAATAACATCTCGACTGAGGAATAGAACATCTCCCATGGGGTACATCAGTAAAATACATCTAGAATATCCTTTGAAGTTACAATATTTGAACATATAAACGGTATCAGAGCTCTTCTGAGCATATCTGAGAGAAAGTAGTAGTATTCGATAGATTGGAGGAAGATCTATTGAAGACGCAACCCTAGAGTTTTAGATCTAGGGTTTGACGAGTACACTTCATTATGGGCGTACAATTGAGAGTCGAGGATAGACTCCAAGGGGCTCAGAACCTTCCTACATGGAAAGAAAGGATCATGAGGATCCTGGATGTTATTGATGCAAAGGATCACATTGACTCTGTTGCCAACTTATTTGTACCATAATTGGATTAGCTAAGGAGCTGCCATTTGGCAAACATGATGAATGTTTGTGTTCCAGTGTATCAGATGATCCGCCCTTTGTGCCTAGTCAGTTTTGGCTAGTCAGTTTTTGTTTTCAATAATTATGACCATGGCCCCGCAGGGTTTTGTAATAAAATGTGCTAGTACGATTTTTGAGTGGTTCGGTCTCCTAAGACGTAGAATTTCAACTAAGGTATTCCAAGGAGTTTTTCCATTGTCAATTATGCTTTGCCTATAGCTGAGTATAATCAATGAGCTTTTCTCCCGCTTCCTCCAAAGCTGGAATGCCCAATTTTGAATTATGGGCCTTATGGGGTTATTAGAGCCCAACTGAAGTGTATAAACCTACTAGACATTATTAGAATAAACTATGGTCATGTCCTAAGTCACTAGGACCCTTAGAAAAAATTTCGAAAAAGTTTTACCGGACGCGTTGAATTTAGATCTTTTTAATTTTTAATTTTTTTTAATTAAATTTTTCCATAGTTTAAATGGAAAAAATTCAATTTGTAATATCTCAGTCATCCGAGGTCCAAATTCAATGATTGAAGGCTCTAACCTTAAGCCAAAAATTATTCATGATCACCTGGCCAGCTATACCTAAGTTTCGGATGTTCATTCAACCTCACAATTAATAATTTCTCAAAAAAGTCATTTACAGAGAAATTATTAATTAAAATATTAAAAATGAATATTTTGGAGATAATCCAAAACTCTCCAAAATAAACCAAATTGAATAAAATAAAAGGCTAAATGACATGGCAATGGGCATTTATGATGATTCAACTTGGCACCAAGTCTATTCAGTCAACAATCGGAGAGCATTTAAGATACCTTCAGTTGGAAAATTCGTCCTCTTCCTCTAGCTCAGGAATTAGATGAGGTGGAGAGCAGTGATTGGTTTGGTGATGTGTTCAAGGTTGACAGTTTAATGCATTCCACATTTTATGCTAACCCTAAGGGTTGGCTCTCATCACACCTACCTTGCGCCTCCTTAATGCTCTCACGTGGCTCCTTCAAAGCCTCACGTCTCCTCTTCCTCAAGCTGACGGTAGCACACGTGTGGAGCTAGTATTTGATGGAGAGTTGGGTTTAGGATTGGGAGTGGGGGTGCCTTGCCTAAGTGGAGGCCACCCCTCACTCACTCCTACCTTAACTTAGGTTTGGGCTTCAATCATGGTGCCGAGTTGATAAATCATAGGGATTGGCCCTCATTTGATGGATTTTGGTTTTAGAGTTTTGGTCTTCATATTTTGTATAAGTAGAGGCTCTTTTTAGCTCTACAGGGTGGATAATTTTTTGTAGAGAACCTCTGGAGAAACTTTGTCAATGCTTGTTGCTTTCATGCAACCATTGGAATAAAAATAAAGGCTTTGGAGGCTCATATGGTGTGACATTGTGGATGCTTGTACTTGATGGATGAGGTGATGTTATTTTAATTTTCTCTTTCTTGTCAATTTGAGATTACGAATCTATGCTTTAGAAGGCTTTTTCAAGCACATAAGAACAGGTATTTGTGGTTTTCAATTTATCTGTTTATTGATTCACTTGTAGAGATCGAAAAAGAGCATTGTTTAATTCAGTTATATTTCACGCTGCTTTTTATTTCAATTTGTGAACAATACATGATCTAATCCTTTGTTTGGCAAGTCTATGAGTTGTTGTTTTGCAAGTCATTTCATCCTACCAAGCAGAAGGTTAAGCTCAACTGCATCTTCCTCTCTTGGAATCAAGTGCAAATTTCCAGTAATTACTTGCTATGTGAGATCCAAATGTCTTTCAAAGATCCAAAGGTTTAACCAGTTCCTCCCTACTTTTATTCATCTTTTGAAGTAAAAAGTCTGATTTGTTTTCGTTAGGCAAGGTTTGGATTTCAAGCTACTTTTTTTCAACAAACTATGTGCCCTTGTTGGCTGTCCTCTTTGTTAGTTTGCAGCCTTCTTTCTCTCTTTTCGCAGCCTCTTTCTTCACCTTTTTTGCAGCCCTCTTTTGCTTTAGTTTGCAGCCCTCTTTTGCCTTAGTCTGCTGCCCTCTTTTTGCCTCTTTCTCTTCCGTTTCGTAGCTTCTTCTTCTTCTTGCTTTCCTCCGTTTTTTGTTGTAGAAATTTAGTTTCTTTAGAGTTAGTTCATAGATCTATTTTTATCTTATTTTTTGACTATCATATAACAAGTTAGTGTTCAAAGCTCTTATTTTCAGGGAAGTCATAAAAGAGCCCAAAGGCTATAAGCGAACAAAGGAACAAACAAAGAGCGAAAAAGACAGAAACACCTCCCTCTTCTCTCTCTCTCTTTCTCACCTTGTTCATTCAAGAAGAGGCAAGAAACATCAAAAACATTGTAAAAAAAGTTAATAAAGAGCAAGTGGGATTAAGACTCCCACACCCCTCTTCACCCATTTGGGAGAAGCCTGTATCGTCCATTTTTCATGTTTGCAATTTCATTGTTTTTTAGCTTGTAGAATAATTGCTTAGAATAGATTAGGAAAGGTTAGTTTCAATTTCTGAAAAGTTTGTTTTTGCTTTCATAAAAGTCAAAAAAAGAAAAAGATTCTTGTTTTGTTTAACTTTATTGCAAAAAAGTAAAAAAGAATTAAAATCTCTTGAATCTCACCGTCAGGTGGATCAAGAGTGCTCTCTGTCGGAGGGTCTGTGGTTATCATTTATTTCATGCATTTTTTGTTCTATAATTTGTTAACTTAGTTCTAAGTCTCTTGAACTTGCCGAAATCCAAGTGAAGAACACTCTCTGTCAGAGAGCATACTAGTTTTGCATCATCCTTGCATTTAGGCATATAGAGTAGCTAAGACTCTTGAACTTTTGTCATAAGACAAAGTCAAGAGCGCTCTCTATCGGAGGGTCTAATTGTTTTCTAATAAAACTTGCAACTCACATCTTCCCCTTAATTAATTTACTTCATTGCTATTCCTCACCTAGTATGCTCTGTCGACTTTCATAGTTGAGCTCGTACTCAGAACGGTGAGCGAATTTGATAATCTCTCAAGTAATTACATAATAAAAATTTTCCCATAACCAACGCACCGGCGTTGTTGAAAGTATTCAAAGTCATTCTCAGTAAGGGTGTCGGAACTCCCGTTGTCTTAGAGTCCCAGCTAACTGGTCAATCCACTGGATACCAGCCTGGGATACTGGATGGGCCGACATGTCTCGAACTGAATAACTTGGAACACTTTCCCGGTTGGTCTTTTGATACCTTTGATAAGCCATAATAAGCAAGACCATTAAAACACTTTAAAATAAACCAAGAACAATCACAAAACACTTTCACTAGCACTATTTTGAGACTTGTATTTTCAGTATTTTCAAGCATCTCAGACATTTTACTCCATAAGGCACTGGTCTGTTCTTTTATGCATTATTATTAATCTGGGCCATTTGTCCTTTGGTTTTTTTCAAGTAAGATCCTTATCTGTGAATGCTAGTTTATTTCACGAGTTCTAATTATATTGTTCCTCTTTAAATCTAGTGTAACAATGTGGATTGCTTTTGTCTTGTATTCATTTTTTCATTTATAATAATTGCAATCTTCGTTCATCATAACAAACTCCTAATAAACACCCATCCACATCACTTTCATAAAATTTACTTAAACACATTGAGCCATAGAAAACTCTTTGTTAAGGACTACCCCCCTTGGCTTCGTTAGGAGTTAGCCTAAACGGAGGAGCTAGGAGTAGGTGACAGTACCTGGCTCTGTGCTTTCCCCCAAGGTCACACCTCTCCCACTTTCTCAAGTGAGGAGACAACTTTTGGAAGATTTCTGCTGCTAGTGTGCAATTGGCGAACAACATCTTTTGGCGCTGTTGCCGGGGACAAATCTTTTTGTTCCTGGACGACCTTTGTTTCTTTTTAGTTTTTTACCTTTTCCCCTTTTTTTGTAGATTTTTTAGTCCAATCAATTCTCAGAACTTAGACTTGAATCCACCTGGCGACTCCACTGTCAGTTAACACCTCAAGGTATTCGAGTAGAAGAAACTATGAAGGTTTGCTCAGTTTCATCCGTGATCCTGAAAAGGTCTATAGGAGGAGACTGAACAAACTAGCTTCTCGTAGCATCCTTGTAGAACTTGGATCTGAGTCTGTTTTAGACATCCACCTTTTATTTCAAGAAAACTTAGAAAATTTTCAAAACAATAACTGTTTTCCTAATACAATGGGTGAGTTTTTTACTCAGCTCAATTTCACTCAGATAGCAGGTCAGCGCCATGACATTCCCGAAAAATCTATTGATAAGCTCATGACTTTTAATGGCACTGATGCCTCTATCTCTGCTGAGCAGCACATCAGAAATTTTTCCAGACACTGTGGTTCTTATGTTAGGGGTACTGATAAACATGAAGATGTTTACATCACCCATTTTGCTCCATCTTTGGATGGTAAAGCTAGAAATTGGTATGACGATTTTCCAAACAAGTCTTTCACTACCATAGTGGATTTCAAGTCTGCTTTCCTCGAAAAATTTGGCAGCAAGAAGGATCCTAGACATCTAGTGGCATCCTTGACTAGTATGAAGAAGTCTGATACAGAAACCATGGATGAGTTCTACAATAGGTTCACGGAGTTGTCAAATTCCATCCCTGCTACTTATGCTCCTCCTGCAGCTTCCACTTTGGATTATTACATAGAAGCATTAAGTGGCAAGATCCAGTACCAAATTAGAGACAAGGAGCCGACCACATTGCTTCAAGCTCATAATTTGGCCATTAAAATTGATAAGAATATGCAGTCTTCAAGAAAGTCAAACATCCAGGGTTACTCTAGATCATCAACTCCTCTAAAAACTGTTGAACCTAAAGGAAAAGAGCCATCAAACGAAGCATATGAGAAGAAGCTCATGGACCTGACATAGAAAATGCAAGACATGGAAAGGAAGCACTTAGCGCAGATTAAAGAGGTCCATAATAGGCTCATAACTGTTGAAAGAACTCAACCTCCGCCACCTCCTAGAACCTTCCCTAAGAGACCAACATGGCAGAGAAAGAATCCCAACCATGAGCAGAGGCCTCCTCATCAGCTAGATGCTGCTAATATGGTTAAGCCTTACAAACCATTTTGTAGGGCATGTAGAGATTTCCATGAGGAATATGGCTGCCATTACGCATGTTATGTTTAGGAACATGGTTATCCCGAGGGTTGCAGTCCCAGCACATCTGCAAGCGAGCCTGAATTCATCCACAATGTAGGAGACATCTACAGTAATCATAGGGATAGTTGGAATCAAGCCAACCAATTTCAAGGGGTTGACTACTTGACTGAATATTATGGGGAAATGCCTTCGAATAGCAACAACGTTCAGAACTTTAAAGGCATAACATATCAAAGAAGACAAAGGGAAGGACCATCTACCCAAACTGCTTCAAAGGTAACAATTTCTGACATCCCTCCAGAAATAAATGATAAGTTGGATTCTGTTGCTCTAACTTTTGATTTAGGTAGTTGGTTGGCAAACTCCAAAGTTCCGATTCCCGTACTTGAGTTATGTAAGATTCCTGGTCAAAAAGAGAAACTGTTAAAAATGTTAGAGCCTCAAGCTAGTAATGTTCCCCTCCCTACCTCAAAGATAGTTGCACCTGAAAGACCTACAGCTCCCAAGAAAGTAACTTTTTCCAATACAGCAGAACAACTTTCACCCAGTCGAGAAGATGTCTATGAAGATCCCCCTGTAATCTTGCATATTACGGACCCAAGAAAAGAAGATCACCCGCCCTTCTACATGTCATTGATGATAGGTGATCTTCTCCTGCACAACTGTATGCTAGATTCAGGATCAGGATCCAACATTATGGCTAAGAAGGTCATGCAGCAACTCGGCCTTATAACCACACGCCCCTACCAAAATGTATGTGCCATGGAGTCTAGACCTGTCAAAGTTGAAGGTATGATTGAAAGGCAACACGTAAAATTAGCCAAGTATCCGGACATCCATGTTACCATGGATATCCTCGTCATAGATGTGCCAGATAAATGGGGCATGTTATTATCTAGAAAATTTGGTGCCACTTTAGGGGGATCCATCCAAATGGACTGGACATACGCCACTGTACCTACAGCAGAAGATTCATTGGTTAAGTTACATACTGAGAAAGAACGAAAATATCATGTAGAAAGCAATGTTATCGGAACTGGACCAGTCATCGAACCGGCGAAGCCCAAAATGTGAACCGAACCGAAAACCGGACCAGAACCGGCAAAAAACCGAGTAAAAAACCGGATGACTAAAAAATACATAAAATATTCATATTTTGTTAAAAACATATATATTCATGTGCATACATATGAATCCAAACCATTAATACAGAAATATGCAAAGTTTCTCATATATATAGCAAATATGCATGCAAATATCCAAAATAGCACCTAGTGTAATACATCTCTGAGGTTCTGAAGCAAAGTACATTAACAAAGAGGCTCCAAAGTACATCAGCAACGTTCTATTTTCTGGTTTTAAAAAAAAAAATTGAGTTTCGTGAGTCCCCAGTCCAGACCGGTCGTTTTGACCGTTTTGGTCGGTTCCATCTGGTTCCGTACCCGGTTTGGAAAAAAATCCAGTTTTATGAAATTTTTTTACTGACCAAACCGGCCAACCCTGTAAACCGGTCAGACTGACCGATTTTGACGGTTCCGATCCAGTTCCAATAACACTGGTAGAAAGCCGAAGGAAACCATCAAATGAATGTGTCAACTACTCCAGTGGACTAGGGATATACCAAATCAACTCTACTTTCTTAGAGCCTATCAAAGAAGAAATAAAAATTGAAAAACTTAATGAATTATGGAGGATGAACTTTGATGGAGCTTACTCTAGAGCAGGAAAAGGGGTTGGGATAATCATTATTTCACCAGAGGGTAAAGCTTTCAACTTTGCTTTCAGATTGGAATTTGAGGCAACCAACAATGTGGCAGAGTACGAGGCACTTCTACTAGGCATCGAGATTGCCAAGGACATGGGAATCAAATTGCTTAGTATTAAGGGGGATTCCGACCTAATTGTCCAACGGGTTAAGATTCAGTTTGCATGTAAATGTCAAAGATTAAAAAAGTATAGAAATTTAATCTGGGATACAATGGAGTTTTTTTATGCCCTTAATATAGAAGCAATCCCTAGAGATCAGAATAGTGCCGCCGACCGACTAGCATTTGCAGCTTCAGCACTTCAGCCGTTAGATGAGATGTTAGAGGGGGATTGTCTTTTAGAAATTAACTTCAGACCTTTTGTTCCTGATAATATAGAACATTGGCAGGTTTTCAAAGATGATGAACAAATCTTGAGATTTATTCATAATGTTGATGAGTTCTCTAACTTTAGAGTAAATGATCAGGAGGAAAATAAAGAGTATCCCGGAGAAGGCGACCAGTTTAATAACCCTGTCCCAAGTGGTCTAGTTGCTTTAGAGAACATTTTTGACAGGCAGGACAGAAGAAAGAGTAATGTTGAACAAATGAAACCTGGGGAGTATATTGAGATCAACATTGGAACGGAAACAGAACCAAAAATAATAAAAATTGGAAAGGGTACCTTTGAAAAGGAAATGAACAACCTTATAAACTTGGTCAAAGAATATAGGGATGTTTTTTCCTTCACTTATGACGAGCTTAAAGCATATAGGGAAGATTTTTTTCAGCACACCATTCCCTTAAAACCTGAATGTCAAAAAGGCAAGCCTTTCCGTAAAAAACTTAGGCAAATAAATCCTAAGTTAGCGCCTATTATAAAGAAGGAGCTAGAAAAAATGTTAGCAACAGGAATTATAGCTCCTACGAGACATTCGACATGGTGTTCTAACTTAGTTGTAGTTAGAAAAAAGAACATGAGTTTAAGGATATGTATATATTTCAGAAATCTAAACATAGCATGTCAAAAGGACAATTACCCCCTCCCCAACATGGATACCCTCCTCCAATGGGTCACTGGATCAAGCATGGTGTCAATGCTAGATGGTTTTTCTGGTTATAATCAAGTAGTCATCCAAGAAGAAGATAGGCACAAAACCACTTTCACAACTCCTTGGGGCACTTTTGAATATCTGAGAATGCCTTTTGGTCTCACAAATGTTGGGGTTACTTTTCAAAGGGCCATGGATTATGCCTTCAAGGAGTTGATAGGCAAAATCATTGACATCTACCAAGATGACCTCACTATGTTTTCGAAAGAAAGATCCAGCCATGTTGGTCATCTCAGGCAGATATTTGAGCGATGTAGGAAATTTGGCATTTCCTTGAATCCGGCTAAGTCAGTATTGGGTATTGAAGAAGGAAAACTCTTGGGACACATTATAAACAAGGACGGTGTCAAGATTGACCCGGAGAGAATAGAAGCCATAAAGAAGATCCCTCTACCTAAAAATGTGAAAGCACTCCAATCTTTCAATGGACATATAAATTTTATCAGAAGATATATTCCTAACTTGGCTAAACTCATGAAACCTATGCAAGCCTTTATTAAGAAAAATGCCAAGTTTGTATGGACAAATGAGGGTAGGGAAGCCTTTGGTTCTATTAAGAATGCCATCACCAGGTCTCCAGTCTTAGTCAGCCCGGATTACATGAAAGATTTCATGATCTTTCCTTTTGCTTCAGAAGACTCTATTGTCGGTGTGTTGCTCCAGAAGAAATTCGAAAGGTTCGAGCAACCTATAGCTTTCATGAGTAGAGCCTTACAAAACTCTGAATTAAAATATACCATCATGGAAAAGCAAGTTTATGCCTTGGTCAAATCTTTGAAGCATTTCAAAACATATATTGGATACTCTAAAGTCATTGGGTATGTCCCCCATACTACAATGAAAGACATCCTGTCTCAACAGGATTGTTTAGGAATAAGGGGCACATGGGTGTCCAAAATCCAGGAGTATGACCTTGAAATAAAGCCTACCAAATTGATCAAAGGACAGGGCCTTGCTAAAATGCTTACTCAAAGAAATGAAGAAGCCATTGAAATGATTGCCGAAAACGATATCCCTCAACCAGCCATGACTCCTACGCTTCAAGAACTTGATAATCACTGGTATTCCGACATCATTTTCTTCCTGCTCCATTTCACTTGCCCTGATCACCTCAAAGGTCACAAACGAAGGGCTTTGAGCCTCAAAACTGCTAGATATTGCCTTACCCAAGAGGGTCTGGGTTGGAAGAACCCAGATGGCATCATACTCAGATGTATTGATGAACAAGATTCCAAGAAAATCTTGACTGAATTTCACTCAGGATTTTGTGGAGGCCATTATGCAACAAATACAATTTCCCACAAAATCTTGAGAGCTGGATACTATTGGCCCACTATCTTCGCAGATGTTCATAAACATGTCAAGTGTTGCCAGGAGTGTCAGCTTTTCACATAGAAGCAGAAGTTGGCTGCGCTTTGTCTTACCCCTGTTGTGGTCCTTGCCCCCTTTCAGCAATGGGGGCTTAATTTTATCGGCAAATTTAAGGATAACTCTAGCAATGGTTTTTGTTGGATTCTTACGGCAACTGATTATTTCACTAAGTGGGTAGAAGCCATACCTACTAAGAATGCCACTAAGAAGGTTGTTATGGATTTTATTGAGGAAAGAATCATCACCAGATTCGGAACTCCCCTTAAAATAACAACCGATAATGCCAAGGCCTTCAGTTCGGGAGAAGTAAATGACTTTTGTTTTAGATATGGCATTATCCTATCCCACTCATCAGATTATTATCCACAGGGCAATGGACTTGCTGAGTCCACTAATAAAAACTTAATGACTATTCTTAAGAAAACTGTGGGTGACAATAAAAGAGCATGGGATAGCAAGATTAAGTATGTTGTGTGGGCAGATAGGATTACCAAGAAAAACTCAACTGGAAAATCACCTTTTGAGTTAATATATGGACTCACAGCCAATGTTTTAAAACTCGGACTCGGACTCGGAATCGGTCAAGGGTCAACTCGGACTCGGACTCGGAATCGGTCAAGGGTCAACTCGGACTCGGACTCGGAATCGGTCAAGGGTCAACTCGGATTCGGACTCGGACTCGGTAATGAATCGGTAATGACTCGGCCGATTTGAATTTAATGACTCGGATTACTCAAAAAATACATAAAATATTAAATTTTAAAGAAAAACAATATTTTAAAGATTTTAATCCATGCTTGCAAAGAATTAGGGACAAAATATCCAACGTCTACTCATGCATATGCCATAGAAGTGTGAATATATCAAAATGGCATCGAGTGTACTGTGCAATACATATCTAGAACAAAAAACATAATCAATGAGGCCTAAATGGCTTGTAGAGTCCAAAAAACAGCATGCCATGATGCCACTACATCATATGTCAATGATCATACATCTCTTTTTGTTTAGCCTTCTCCTCTTCAAATTCATCAAACTGTTGTTGCAACTCCAACCTAATCTCACCAATAAACTCTAAATCAACTTCCCATGGGACAATATTTCCCCTAACAGCAGCCAACTGTTGTTTAAATCTATTAATGCCGCCTCCTTTAATCCATGTCTTGCAACACTTGCAATACATTTTCCCTTCAATGACATCAGCATGGATCCATGCCTGATCTTTTCCTTTTGGGGCCAATCTAGAATCTAAATGCAAAGCAAATCTAAACATGCAAAAACAAAAGAAAAAAAATCTTATTATTTTGGCAACAAACAATAGAAAACAAGACTGATATTTGTCAATTTAATGAGAAAAAACGAAACAATGGCTAGCTGGAAGCTAACATACATCTAAGTAACAGAAAATCGGTCTCCAACAGTCCAACTCCTCCAATCATGTTGATTGTTCTTCGTTGTTGGACGCTCCTCCAAGCCTCCATGAATCCAAACAACAATAATGCCAAATGCTCACAAACATCTTACAGCAGAAGTGTGAGCCAAATAGAGGGACAGGGGGTCATCTTATGGCCTCAAGTTATGGTTAGAATAAGAAAAATCTTAAAAATGAAAAATAAACATGTTATTTTGGAGTCTGCATTCTTGTGGGTGTCTGCCACAACTGACTCGGCTGACTCGGGTTGCAACTTGGTCAACTCGGTCAACTCGGCCAACTTGGACACTAACTCGACCGACTCGGACCCAACTCAGCCGACTAAGTATAAAATCGGCCACCCGAGCCGAGTTGTAGGCCGAGTCAGCTCGGTCGGGGGTCAACTCAACCAACTCGGCCAACTCGGACTCGGACTCGGCTGGTTTTTAAAACACTGCTCACAGCCACCCTTCCGGTCAGCATGCAGATTCCAATCTTTAGAATGTTGAGTGAATATGGCACAGAAAGATTGTAAATGAAACAGAGGATCCACCAGATTGTAGAGTTGGATGAATCTAGAAGAGCTCCCTTGCTCAGTCACTCAGGCATCAAGAGAGCATGAAGGGAACCTTTGATAAGTCAACCAAGCCAAGATCCTTCCAAATAGGAGATATTATTCTCTTATGGGATAAGAGAAGGGAGAACCCTGGAAAGCATGGAAAGCTCGACAGCCTTTGGAAAGGCCCATTTATCATCCGTGATACTGTTGGCACCAATTCTTTTTTACTTAACACCATGGATGGAGATACATCTATGTTGCACGAGTTTCCGAAACGTGGGAACGTTGGGAACACGGGTACAAGTGTCCGATACGGCTAGAAGTTTCCCCTGAAATTATAGGAAATGCCGGGTTGGGAGCGGCAATAATATATATTAAAAAATTATAAAAAATAATATAATTTCCTAAACATATTAAACTCGTCATTAATAATAAATCATAAAATTAATAAATTAATTCAATATGTCAATATCTATTATCTATATGATTAATAACTCAAAATAACTAAATAGAAGAACAAAATTATAAATAACAAGTAATAAATAAAATTATAAATTATAAATAATAAATCTAAGATTCTAAAATCTATTTAAAAACTAAGTTTTAAAATCTAAAATTCAATTTATAAATAATTTATTAATAAATCCTAAATTCTAAAATATTCAGATTGTACTTTATAGTATCTGTATATAAACAAATTAAAAAAAATTAATAACTAAAAAAAAGATTTAATAAAAAATAAAAAGTAAGATAAACCTATATATTATATATATTGTATATAGTACCTGATATTTAATTAATTATTAAACTTATTGTGTGTGCATATTTATAAGCTATAAGTATGGAACGATATAAGCTATACATTATAAGCTATACATGTGGAACAATAGCATCATTAACCATTGACGGCAGCATCATTAATCTTTGTCGATGGAAGCCTGTTCCTTCGTTATCAATGAAGACGTTTGCGAATGAATGAGAATTACCTTGTAATTCTCTGCAACACGGGTCACGTTTTGCGGCCACCGGCATGCAGTCCAATTAGTTTTTGAAGCTGCAGGGTTGTTTTGAAGCCGCCTCTGCCAACAATCTAAAGCTTTGTGAATATCTAACGCTGCCCCTACCAAGACTCAACACAGAGAAGGCCAAGAATCAGGACAGAACACAAAGTGCAGGCTCAGCTCAAATTTATGCACAAGTCAGCTGGACTCTCATGGTAATTTGGGGCCACATGTTTGGGAACCGTTGGGTGTTCCTGCTGGAGGAGGAGCATGTGGGTGTCCCCAGACAATTAAGAAATTACTAAAAGCTCCCACCCGACGCCAAAACAAAAGTTCCCAAGCTCCCGAATTTTGAACATGGACGTTCCCGAAAAGTTCCGAAGCTCCCGGAACCGTTTCGACTAATTCTGGAACGTTTCGTACCCGTTCCTAAGCTCCCTGGAACGCGGGAACTCCTGGAACGAGTTCCCTGAAGTCCGGGAGCGGTTCACGTGCAACACAGAGATACATTAAACCTACCCGTGAATGGTCAACATTTGAAGCCTTTTTATCGAAACAACCTCCAAGATGACCAAGGGGTCATCCCTAGGCTTTTCTAAACCCATCCTTGTTGTATTTTTATGTATTTTATTTTTTGTACCATAATATTTGATGTACCAAAATGTTGTATCATAGCCTTTGTATATTAGCAATTTTATCATACTTCATTTATATGCTAAAACAGAAAAAGTTTTGTTTTATGCACTTTTGATTTGAAAAAGCAAAAAATATTTTTCTGGTATTTCATCACGGCTTATTTTTATATCATATACATGGGACTAAGACACTTTTGTTTACATACAGGTACCAGAGATTCCTGGATTCTCAAGCACTCTCTTTGATCAATGAATCAAGCGAGTACCTGTCCTGCAATTGGAGCCAGATGTTGCCAACTTATTTGTACCATAGTTGGATTAGCTGAGGAGCCACCATTTGACAAACATGATGAATGTTTGTGTTCCAGTGTATCAAATGATCCACCCTTTGTGCCTAGCCATTTTTGGCTAGTCAGTTTTTGTTTTCAATAATTATGACCATGGCCCCGCAGGGTTTTGTAATAAAATGTGCTAGTAGGGTTTTTGAATGGTTCGGTCTCCTAAGACGTAGAATTTCAACTAAGGTATTCCAGAGAGTTGTTTTCCTTGTCAATTATGCTTTTCCTATAGCCGAGTATAATCGATGAGTTTTTCTCCCGCTTCCTCCAAAGCTGGAATGCCCGATTTTGAATTATGGGCTTTGGGGGGTTATTATAGGCCAACTGAAGTGTATAAACCTACTAGACATTGTTAGAATAGACTATGGTCATGTCCTAAGTCACTACGACCCTCAGAAAAAATTTCGAAAAAGTTTTACCGGACGCGTTGGATTTGGGTTTTTTTAATTTTTAATTTTTTTTAACTAAATTTTTCCATAGTTTAAATGGAAAAATTTCAATTTGTAATATGTCAATCATCCGGGGTAGGAATTTAGTGATTGAAAGCTCTAACCTTAAGCCAAAAATCATTCATGATCACCTGGCTAGCTATCCCTAAGTTTCGGATGTTCATTCAGCATCATAATTAATAATTTCTCAAAAAAGTCATTTACGGAGAAATTATTAATTAAAATATTAAAAATGAATATTTTGGAGATAATCCAAAACTCTCCAAAATAAACCAAATTGAATAAAATAAAAGGCTAAATGACATGGCAATGGCCATTTATGATGATTCAACTCGGCACCAAGTCTCTTCAGTCAACAATCGGAGAGCATTTAAGATACCTTCAATTGGGAAATCCGTCCTCTTCCTCTAGCTCAGGAATTGGATGAGGTGGAGAGCAGTGATTGGTTTGGTGATGTGTTCAAGGTTGATAGTTTAATGCATTCCACATTTTATGCTAACCCTAAGGATTGGCTCTCATCACACTTACCTTGCACCTCCTTAATGCTCTCACATGGCTCCTTCAAAGCCTCACGTCTCCTCTTCCTCAAGCTCACGCTAGCACACGTGTGGAGGTAGTATTTGATGGAGAGTTGGGTTTAGGGTTGGAAGTGGGGGCGCCTTGCCTAGGTGGAGACCACCCCTCACTCATGCCTACCTTAACTTAGGTTTGGGCTTCAATCATGGTGCTGAGATGATAAATCATAGGGATTGGCCCTCATTTGATGTAGTTTGGTTTTAGGGTTTTGGTCTTCATATTTTCTATAAGTAGAGGCTCTTTTTAGCTCTACAAGGTGGATAATTTTTTGTAGAGAACCTCTGGGTGAAACTTTGTAAATGCTTGCTGCTTTCATGCAACCATTGGAATAAAAATAAAGGCATTGAAGGCTCATATGGTGTGACATTGTGGATGCTTGTACTTGATGGATGAGGTGATGTTATTTTAATTTTCTCTTTCTTGTCAATTTGAGATTATGAATCTATGCTTTAGAAGGCTTTTTCAAGCACATAAGAACAGGTATTTGTAGTTTTTAATTTATCTGTTTATTAATTCACTTGTAAAGATCGAAAAAGAGCATTGTTTTATTCAGTTATATTTCATGCTGCTTTTTTATTTCAATTTGTGAACAATACATGATCTAATCCTTTGTTTGGTAAATCTATGAGTTGTTGTTTTGCAGGTCATTTCATCCTACCAAGCAGAAGGTTGAGCTCAACTGCATCTTCCTCTCTTGGAGTCAAGTGCAAATTTCCAGTAATTACTTGCTATGTGAGATCCAAATGTCTTTCAAAGATCCAAAGGTTTAACCGGTTCCTCCCTACTTTTATTCATCTTTTGAAGTAAAAAGTCTGATTTGTTTTGGTTTGGAAAGGTTTGGATTTCAAGCTACTTTTTTTTCACCAAACCGTGTGCCCTTGTTGGCTGTCCTCTTTGTTAGTTTGCAGCCTTCTTTCTCTCTTTTCACAGCCTCTTTCTTCACCTTTGTAGCAGCCTTCTTTCTCTTTTCGCAACCTCTTTCTTCACCTTTTTTGCAGTCCTCTTTTGCTTTAGTTTGCAGCCCTCTTTTGCCTTGGTCTGCTGCCCTTTTTTTGCCTCTTTCTCTTCCGTTTCGTAGCTTCTTCTTCTTCTTACTTTCCTCCGTTTTTTGTTGTAAAAATTTAGTTTCTTTAAAATTAGTTCATAGATCTGTTTTTATCTTATTTTTTGACTAACATATAACAAGTTAGTGTTCAAAGCTCTTATTTTCAGGGAAGTCATAAAAGAGCCCAAAGGCTATAAGCGAACAAAGGAACAAACAAAGAGCGAAAAAGACAAAGACACCTCCCTCTTCTCTCTCTCACTTTCTCACCTTGTTCATTCAAGAAGAGGCAAGAAACATCAAAAACATTGTAAAAAAAAGTTAATAAAGGGCAAGTGGGATTAAGGCTCCCACACCCCTCTTCCCCCATTTGGGGAAAGCCTGTATCGTCCATTTTTCATGTTTACAATTTCTTTGTTTTTTGGCTTGTAGAATAATTGCTTAGAATAGATTAGGAAAGGTTAGTTTCAATTTCTGAAAAGTTTGTTTTTGCTTTCATAAAAGCCAAAAAAGAAAAAGATACTTGTTTTGTTTAACTTTATTGCAAAAAAGTAAAAAAAGAATTAAAATATCTTGAATCGCACCTTCAAGTGGATCAAGAGTGCTCTCTGTCGGAGGGTTTGTGGTTATCATTTATTTCATGCATTTTTTGCTCTTTAATTTGTTAACTTAGTTATAAGTCTCTTGAACTTGCCGAAATCCAAGTCAAGAGCACTCTCTGTCGGAGAGCATACTAGTTTTGCATCATCCTTGCATTTAGGCATATAGAGTAGCTAAGGCTCTTGAACTTTTGTCATAAGACAAAGTCAAGAGCGCTCTCTGTCGGAGGGTCTAATTGTTTTCTAATAAAACTTGCAACTCGCATCTTCCCCTTAATTCTACTTCGTTGCTATTCCTCACCTAGTATGCTCTGTCGACTTTCATAGTTGGGCTCTTACTCAGAACGATGAGTGAATTTGATAATCTCTCAAGTAATAACATAATAAAAATTGTCCCATAACCAACGTACCGGCGTTGTTGAAAGTATTCAAAGTCATTCTCAGTAAGGACGCCAGAACTCTCCGTTGTCTTAGAGTCCCGGCTAGCTAGTCAATCCACCGGATACTAGACGAGCCGACATGTCTCGAATGGAATAACTTGGAACGCTTTCTCGGTTGGTCTTTTGATACCTTTGATAAGCCATAATAAGCAAGACCATTAAAACACTTTAAAATAAACCAAGAAGAATCGCAAAATACTTTCACTAGCACTATTTTGAGACTTGTATTTTCAATATTTTCAAGCATCTCAGACATTTGACTCCATAAGGCACTGGTCTGTTCTTTTATGCATTATTATTAATCTGAGCCATTTGTCCTTTGGTTTTTTTCAAGTAAGATCCTTATTGTGAATGCTAGTTTATTTCACGAGTTCTCATTATATTGTTCATCTTTAAATCTAGTGTAGCAACGTGGATTGCTTTTGTCTTGTATTCATTTTTTCATTTATAATAATTGCAATCTTCGTTCATCATAACAAACTCCTAATAAACACCCATCCGCATCACTTTCATAAAATTTACTTAAACACATTGTGCCATAGAAAACACTTTGTTAGGGACTACCCCCCTTGGCTTCGTTAGGAGTTAGCCTAAATGGAGGAGCTAGGAGTAGGTGACAATACCTGGCTCTGTGCTTGCCCCCAAGGTCACACCTCTCCCACTTTCTCAAGTAAGGAGACAGCTTTCGGAAGATTTCTGCTACTAGAGTGCAATAGGCGGACAACAGACTCTAAGAAGGTTGCGCTTGTAGATCCAGCAGAGTTGGCAGGTGGAAGAAAAATTTTATAGGGCCATGTTGATTATCTTGAATGGGGTGAAGGATCACATAGTCCATCACCTGTCCAGGAAGAAGATCGCATTAGAAATGTGGACAGCTCTGGAAATCCTTTAACACAGTAAGAATGAGAACTGGAATATGGTGCTACAGGAGAGACTGCGGAGCACCAAGATGGCCAACGGTGAAGGAGTGGTGCCTTATCTCACAAGGCTCACACAAATGAGGGAGGACCTTGGAGTAGTGGGCTCTAAGACTAAAAATGAGCTAGTTCGGATAGCTCTCAAAGGATTTTCTAAGCCATGGGACGTCTTTGTCAAAGGTGTGGTGGCTTGGGAGAAGCTCCCTGACTGGCAGAGATTATGGGATGATTTTGTGCAGGAAGAGACCCGTATGGGTCAAGGTTTAGGTTCATCCAGCAGTGCCTCACAGATTGTGGATGAAGAAGCTCTAGCCCTAGCAGGAAAGAGCAAGGGTAAGGCAAAGAAGAAGAATGGTGGTAAGAAGAACATTGACATGTCCAAAGTCAAATGTTTTATCTGGCACAAGCAAGTACACTTTGCCTCCCAGTGCCCAGACAGGAAGAAGAAGAACAATACCCAGATGGAAGGTTCTACAGAGGTGGAGGAGTTCAGCAAAAACTTCAATGAGGACTTTTGTTTGATAGCTTGCATGACAAGCACCACAGGCAACTGTATTTGGTACATCGAAAGTGGAGCATCTTGTCACATGACAGGACATAAAAGGTTCTTCAAGAGCTTGCAAGAGGGTGGAGTAAATATCCACATTGAGTTGGGTAATGATCAGCCTGAAAAATGTGATCAGCCTGTCATAAATTCTGTTAGTGATGTTTTAAGAAAGTTTTCAGTCCACCTATATATGATGAGTATGAAGGGGACTGCTTGGATGTTATGCCTAAAAGACCAGCTATAGATTTTGTAAGTTTAGATCCTATTAATGAAGAAAATTCCATTGCAGTCCAAGGTCAAAGGGCTGAAAACAGGGAAGATAGTGAGGGTGCTGGAAGTGACAATTTGCCTTTGTGTTATTCTCCATTTGAATTGTTGAGACATGTACTTCAAATCTCTAAACAAAAACATGAATTTGAGATAATGGAAAATTTCATAAACTATTTAGAGGTGGAAGGTAAGCAGGATGATCAATCATACAATCAATCTCAGCATGTGGAAAAACCAATAGTTTATGATGAAGAAATGACTTACAAAGAAGGAGACGAGAACTCTCAATGGAATGCTTCTTTAAACCTTTCAAATTCAGAAATTTCATCTCAAGAAAAAGGATTTTGTTCACTTGATTGTATTGAAGAAAATAATGATATTTCCTTTGAGGCATTTGGAAGAAATCAAAATTCAAATTCTGATATTTTGAATGAAGTATTTGATGTCTCGTTTGAAAACTATCGTGAGAATTCCTTTCAAGATTCTTTTGAAGATCAGTCTGACAGGGTACTAGATGAGTTGTTTTTTGAGCAGCATGATTATGGCAAGCAAATGATAAAAAAATCTGAAACCTGTCATGTTCTTTATGATCTTGTAGCTGAATATATGGAAAGACTTTTTAGTCAGGATGGTCGGTTAGGTGTTTGCAATAATGGAGTGGATCACCAAGAAGAAGAGGAGGACTCCAAACGGGATAATTCTTTATGTTTTTTAGATTCAAAAATTACTGTGCTTGATTCTATGGAAGAACACAATGTTATTTTCTTTGAAACACTTATAAGGAATCAAGTTTTAAATTCTGAGATTTTATATGAAAAAGTTGATGTCTCATTTGCAAATGGTCAGGAGCATTCCTCGCATGGTTTTCTTGAAGAGCATTTTGGCAAGATGCTAGAGGAGTGGCAATTGGAGCAGTTCTGTCATGGCAAACAAATAACAGAAAATCTTGCAGGGTATCATGATCTAGTGACAGAATACATGGAGAAGCTTGGCAGTAGTAATGGTTGGTTATATCTCTACTATAAAGACCAATCCCTTTATCATAACCTCTTTCCATTAAATTTTTCCTTTCTGTCTTTTATCAAGCATGAAGAGAAAGTCTGTTTATGGGATTATTTGCTTGATTGGCTTCACTGGAAGTCGGAAGTTACTTGAATGGGTATTGATGCTCAGTAACTAGGGAAGGTAGGTGTGAATAAGCTCGACATGGCAAGCATTTCTTTCAGTAATTTTTCAGTTTGTTTCAGCATCAGTTTAGTTTTTGTTTTCAGAGCATGTTGGGATTTCGAGAAAAGGTTGGGAGCCGCCCAATGGATTTGGCACCTGGTCTGCGGGGTTCTTTGCTACCTCGCAAGGAGGATAGAATCCCAAGTGTTGAAAAATGAGTTTTACTGCTTGCTGGTTTAAATGAACAATTTGTGTTTTTCACTTCAGCCGGTTTTGCATAGGCTTGAAGCTACTTAAAAATTTTGCCGAACAATTTTAAACACACAGTAAAATCAAATACTAACAGGCTGAAACAAATAACATGCACACCATAAATTTGACTCAGAGATTTTTGGCTAATCAGCCCTGGAAAAACCCCCACGGGGAAAACCAGTCAGAGAGAGGAGAGATTTTTATTATTTCTTCAGCAATGTACAGGACAGAAAATGGTGAAAAAAAAACAACTTATCTCCACCAGCAAACTTTATCTCAAAGTCTGGAAATGTGCTCAGCAAACCAGTCGTACACCCTTCAGTATTTCTGTGCCAAGTTAAATGCTGACCGTACAACCCAGAAAAATTCGTACCAGCAGAAATAAATGCGTCGTACAACCTCGATTTATGTGCTGTAATAAATGTTGTCCGTACAGCAATTAATGCAGCCCGTACAGTCAATAAAAATCTCGATTTCAGTGAAGGAAAGTGCCTCGAAACTCGTGCTGAAGTTAATGCAGCCGTACAGCAGCAAAGGCCGTACTCTACCTCGGTTCCTGTGCCAGTAAAAGCAATCCGTACAGCATTAAATGAGGGCCGTACTCTACCTCGATTCCTGTGCAAACTTCTAGTGACTGTCTCGATTTTCTTCTTCAGGAAAACTCGTGCCCTTCTCAAGCTCTCGACTTCCTCTCTCAGCAGTCTCTTCTCCTCATGCAAAAAAATGAAAAGCGAGCCATCGATTTGCCTCCCTCATGCTTTTTGTTTGACCTAAGTGGGCATCTTAATCCAACGGTGGAAAAAGAATCAATCCAATGGATGAGATTGAGTGTGAGTAAAAATCACTTTTATTTAATTCTCATAAATAAAATTACTCACCCACTTAAATTTATCAAAAAGTGACTTTATTATTATAAAGTCTCATTAAGTGACATTTAATGTGAGGGTCACCTTTTTCCCTCTTAAAGTGACTTTAGGCAAAAATTAAAGTCACCTAGGGAACATCTGCCTAGGTACAAAAACTAACACTCCCTCTTACCGAGGAAGGTGTTCTGTACCACTCCCAACTTATCTCTGAAGAAGACAAACTTACCCCTCCCCAAAGACTTCGTCAGAATGTCAGCTGCCTACTCATCAGTAGAAATATGCCAAAGCTCAACTGCCCCTCTCTGAACGTAGTCTCGAATGAAATGGTATCTGATCTCTATGTGCTTTGACCTGTCTTGGAACACTGGATTCTCAGAGAGCTGAATGCAACTCTGATTGTCGCAGTAGATCACCGTAGGCCTAAGCTCCTGATCAAACAAATCTACCAAAAGCTTG
>LPNX010044623.1:468192-530609 GCA_001517045.1 Pseudotsuga menziesii
TCCCTACCTGACTCTGACAACTCTAAGAACACCCCTCGAGCTCCTGTCATGTGGTTCGTGGCTCCACTGTCAATGTACCAAGTAGAAGAGGTGGATGGATCCCCCTCATGTCCTGCGAATAAGGAATGCTCACTGTCCTGATCCATATCTATGCTGGTGGCTAAGGTGACTCTCTCTCCCTCAGTCTGTCCAGCATAAAGGGAAAACTCCCTCTGAAATGCAATACTAAACTCATCAACCTCAGCTGAGGCTGCAGTCTGTTGTCCCTGCCCCTTCTTCTTCTTCTTGCTTGGACACTGTGAGGCATAGTGTCCAAACGCCTGACAAGCATAGCACTTGATTTTACTCAAGTCCTTCTTCTGTCCACTCTGCTATCCCTGTTGCTGCTGCTGCTTGGCCCCACCCTTCTTGGGACCCTTCTTCTTCTTACCCTTGGCTGCCAAAGCCACATCCTCATCATTAGCTCCTCTCTGAGAAGTACTACCCTGTACAAGACCCCTCCTGGTCTCCTCCTGCACAAAGTCATCCCATAGCCTCTCCCAGTCAAGTAGGTTCTCCCTGCCCACTATGGCCTGCACAAAAGCACTCCAGGACTTTGAAGCCCCGTTCACTGCTGTCCGCACAAGCTCTGTAGAGGCAACCTTCTCCCCAACTGCTGCAAGTTCATCCCGAACTGCAGAAATCCTAGTAAGGTAAGCTGTGACTCCCTCTTCTCCATTCATCCTGATACTCTTGAGTTTTTCTCTGAGAACCATTTTCCGGTTCTCATTAGAACGCTCATACAAGCTGGTTAGGGCTGTCCACATCTCATGTGCCCTATCCTTCCCTGAAATGTGAGGAATAATGTGATCTTTCACGACATCAAGAATAATTCTTCTAGCTTTGCAGTCCAACTTGTTGAAGGCTGTAAGGGTTGCTGCATCCGTAGATGCAGGAATGACAATGGGGTTTGTAGTAGTGTTCCTCACTATGTCTGGCCACAACTCATTCTCTTCAAGTAACAGCAAAATTCTAGCCTTCCACGGCACAAAATTCCCTGTCCCATCCAGCCTATCCTCCAATCTAAGTCCTGTAGCCATCTCAACAACAACTCAACAAAGTGTTGTTCACTGACAGAAGTAAAATAACAAAAATTTCTGAATGCTGCAAATTACTGTGTGTCTGCAAAAATCATTGTTTCTGCCCCCTTTGCTCTGATACCATGTTGAAAAACGAGTTTTACTGCTTGCTGATTTAAATGAACAATTTGTGTTTTTCACTTCAGCCGGTTTTGCATAGGCTTGAAGCTACTTAAAAATTTTGCCGAACAATTTCAAACACACAGTAAAATCAAATACTAATAGGCTGAAACAAATAACATGCACACCATAAATTTGACTCAGAGATTTTTGGCTAATCAGCCCTGGAAAAACCCCCACGGGGAAAACCAGTCAGAGAGAGGAGAGATTTTTATTATTTCTTCAGTAATGTACAGGACAGAAAATGGTGAAAAAAAAACAACTTATCTCCACCAGCAAACTTTATCTCAAAGTCTGGAAATGTGCTCAGCAAACCAGCCGTACACCCTTCAGTATTTCTGTGCCAAGTTAAATGCTGACCGTACAACCCAGAAAAATCCGTACCAGCAGAAATAAATGCGTCGTACAGCCTCGATTTCTGTGCTGTAATAAATGTTGTCCGTACAGCAATTAATGCAGCCCGTACAGTCAATAAAAATCTCGATTTCAGTGAAGGAAAGTGCCTCGAAACTCGTGCTAAAGTTAATGCAGTCGTACAGCAGCAAAGGCCGTACTCTACCTCGGTTCCTGTGCCAATAAAAGCAATCCGTACAGCATTAAATGAGGGCCGTACTCTACCTCGGTTCCTGTGCAAACTTCTAGTGACTGTCTCGATTTTCTTCTTCAAGAAAACTCGTGCCCTTCTCAAGCTCTCGACTTCCTCTCTCAGCAGTCTCTTCTCCTCATGCAAAAAAATGAAAAGTGAGCCATCGATTTGCCTCCCTCATGCTTTTTGTTTGACCTAAGTGGGCATCTTAATCCAACAGTGGAAAAAGAATCAATCCAATGGATGAGATTGAGTGCGAGTAAAAATCACTTTTATTTAATTCTCATAAATAAAATTACTCACCCACTTAAATTTATCAAAAAGTGACTTTATTATTATAAAGTCTCATTAAGTGACATTTAATGTGAGGGTCACCTTTTTCCCTCTTAAAGTGACTTTAGGCAAAAATTAAAGTCACCTAGAGAACATCTGCCTAGGTACAAAAACTAACACCAAGTTGGAGCCAGTTGTTAGCACCATTTCTGGGCTAAGTAATTGGTAAGGGATTTGGCCAATAATGGTGAAATAAGGTTAGAAAGTTTCCTTATCATATGAACTTGATGAATGCTAATGAGATTCTGCAAGTTTTTCAAAGGATCATTTCTAAGTTGGAAATACAAAACAATGGTAAAATTCCAGTTTTCAGCTTTGCTAATGAATAAGAACGAAGGAATCTACCCTTAGTTTAATAATGACATCAAATGAACGGCCTAGATCTGCAGCGAACAAAATCAAAGGCCAAATTCTTTTCCACCCAAGGAAATTTGAGAGCGGAAGTGCGAAAGAGGTAAAAAACTTGGTTATAAAAGTGGTAAGCCCGACTTCCACTTTCCACTTTCCGAGATCCGACAACTCAGACCGCTTCCACACAGATCAACGATGCGGAAAGGAAAAAGTAGGAAGAAAAGTGGTGGAAATAGGAAGGCGAAAGATACAAAAGTTTGGTCGTAAAGAGTTAGAACTTCTGCCTTCCACTTTCCGCAGTCTGAGATCTGACGGTTCAAAGAGCTTCCGCACAAATCAATGGTGGGGAAAGGCTCAAAGGGTGGAAAGCAGAAGCACAAAGTTTCCGGGTATAAAAGGTTGATCTTCTGCCTTCGGCGATCCGCCAAATCCAACAGTCGGGAGAACTTCCACCCAGATCAACGGTGCAGAAAGAAAAGGGCAGAAAGCGGAAACACAAAATTTTTAGGTATATAAGGTTGATCTTCCACCTTCCGCGATCCGCCAAATCCAACATTTAGGAAAGTTTCCGCACAGATCAACATTACGGAAAGAAAAGGGCAGAAGCGAAAAAGTGAAAATCGGAAACGTAAGAATTTGGTCGTAAAATGTCGAGATCTTGCTTTCCGATTTCCGCCCTCCGCAGCTTGATCTCAGATCAACGGCTGAAAATGAATCCTACAGAGATCGACGGTGCGGAAGAAGGGAACATGTGCACGAGTTAACTAGACTTCTCGGTATGCAAAACAGGTAGACCCCGCAGCTTTCAACGGTCCAAATCATCCCTAATCCCAGATCCACGGTGGGGATTGATTTCGCTCGTCTAACTTGCACGAAGAAAATAGCTTTCCATATCTACGAAATTTCTTAAAGGGAGGCATGTTTCAACGGCCTAGATCACCCTTGGTCTCAAATCAACGGTGTAAATTCATTCCGCGGATCTAACCTGCTCATAGAAAATCACTTTTCAAATCTGCGGAATCGTTTAAAAGAGGGGCATGTTTTAACTTCCAAAATATGTGGAATCGGTTAAACGCCTGCATGTTTCAATGGCCAGGATTGATGGTGGTGTAGATCAACGGCGAAGGTGAATTCCGCTGATCCAACATGCTCATGGAAATTAACTTTTAAAATTTGCAGAATGGCTTAAAGATCAGCATATTTCGACAGTTGAGATTTAAAGAAGATCAGATCTACGGTCATGGTAGACTTCGCTGATCCAACTAGCACGCATAAATCAACCTTTCAGATCTGTGAAATCTTAAAGAGCCACATCATTGAACGGTCGGGATTTAAGCAAGTAAAGATCAACAGTCCACAATGATTTCACTAGTTAAAGATGCAGGGAAAGAGAAAAGTTGTTGCATACCATCAAAGTTGTTTTGAGCCAACATTTTCATCCAACATGCGTGGTTTCCAGGTGTTCAATTTCCCATTTTTGTCCATCATGCACACCCCAGCATGCTTTCCTGTTTTGTAAATGATCATGGCGAATTTGCCAGATCATAAGTTATTAGGATCGATCCACTATTTTGTAACTGATTTTAGGTTTTCGAGGTTGGTCTCAAGAGCCTATTAACACTATAAATATACCCTCCATAGAGGAAGATGAGGTTGGAACCCGTGAGGTTCAGGGCTATGTAAATTGAGATCTTCCCTTAATAAAATGACAGAGCCGAATGCGGGCCTGTTGCTGCAAAGATTCCTGTGTATGTCGTAGTTACAGTCTTTAATTTCCTTTCTTTATCATGCATGTCTTCCTGTTAAACTTGTCATTATGTTTTCTTCTATATCTGGAACTAGTGTGTAATAGCTCAGAATTCATATAGTTTTATGCTCTAGCTATTGTTGCAGATATCCACAAACCCCTTCAACCAAAGTTGATGCAGAATTCATCTCTTCATGCTCTATGTTAATGGACTGTCATCCTTCCTTCTTTATCACCAGACAAACTGTTATTTGACTGTAACCGAATGCTACCTTGCCTTTGTAGAATTTCCCCTGCAAATTGTTCTGTAATTCATGAATGTATTAACTCCATAGCCAAATGTATGCTTGATTTGTTTCAACCACAAACTTAATCTGAAGTGTGTTTTGTTTATATCTTTGGCCCCGATAAAAATCTGTGAGAGATCCCTCTCTAGAAAGGAGGAGGCTAGCTTCCTTTCTCAAAGTGGTTTTGTTGTTACCTTGGGATTCACCCTCCACAACCTAGGGTGCAATTCTGAGTGCTAACAGCAGGATTTACAGATGTTGACTGGGAAGGTTGTGTTGAAGACTGGAAGAGCAATTCAAGTTGTTGCTTCAGCATTGGGTCAAGAGCTATCTCTTGGTTCAGCAGGAAGCAGAAGTCAGTTGCATTGAGCTCGGTAGAGGCTGAGTACATGGAAGCCAGTTTGGTTGAATGTGAGGGAATGTGGCTAAGAAAGTTGCCTTCAAGTTTATTCGAGTGTGTGCTAGAGGCTACAGTGGTTCGCTGTGACAATCAGAGTGGCATCAGGCTATCTTAAAATCCAGTGTTCCATGACCGGAGCAAACACATGGATATCCAGTATCACTTCCTCAGAGATTGTGTACAAAAAGGAACCATTCGGTTGGAGTACATTCAGACAAATGAGCAGGTGGTGGACATTTTCACCAAGCCACTTTGCAGACACAGTTTTGTGAAGTTCAGAGATAAGTTGGGGTTGCTACCAAATCCCTTCCTCGTTGAGAGGGAGTGTTAGAAAGTGGCAACAAGAAAGGTCTTATATCATTGGCATGTGTTCTTTCCTAATAGAAGACATAAAACAGGTAGTCAGAATGATCATTGTCTTTATCCAAAGTTTATATTTAGGAAAAGTACATCATATGATCTAATTTTAATTTGACTTAATTGAGGCACTTTTATAAAGTTCAAGGGAAAAATAATTTAAGTGATGGCTAATCTAATCTTGGACATTGATCTCACCGGAGGATATCATCCATTGATTCATAGTGAGAGTTAAGGTTTTTGCTTGGCCATTGAGTTAAAAGGAGATTGATATGGTGGAGGGGGCACACACACAGTTGCTTTGGCACACACATTGATAGAGAGAGATTTCTTGCTCATAGCTTTTCAGCCGGAGAGTGAGAGAGAAGTTTGCTGAAAAATTTCAAATAGTGAGACAGAAGAACTTTCTCGGAGATCGACAAAGTTGCACAAGCAAATCGTTGGAGGTCGTACAGCTAACGCAGGGAGGTTGTACCGTGACGTAGCCCGTGTGACGTCAGCAGACCGTACACCGTTGTATGGGTGATGCAGGCGACCGTACAGGTGACGTCAGTGCCTGTACGGTTGACGCAGAGGTCGTACCGCTGACGCAGAGGCTGTACCGCTGACGCAAGGATCGCAGTGACGCAAGGATCACAGTGAGACCGTACCGCTGAGGGTGACGTAGGCAGTGACGCAAGGATCGCGTGATCTTTGTGGGGTTTTTCCTCAGCGAGTTTTGGTTGTATGATTTTGCCAGGTTGGCTAAAATCAATTTTTGGATTGTATTGTTCTAAATCTTGCTAATAAAATATCTTCTCGGACTGCTGCACCGGTTTTCTCATTTTGGGTTTTTCCAGGGATTTCCATACCCAAAAAAATTTGGTGTCTCTATTGGTGTGATTGCTTTTATACGTTTTCTCAGTATTTATTTTCCGCTGCATTATTTGTGAAGAAACTCATTTGTGGTTAACAGTAATAAATATATATAGATATATATTGTGTAGCTCAAGATTGAGTTTTAAGGAAATTTACAATAAATATACCTCTGTCGTATACCTAATCTGAACTGCAGCTACAAAGTATCCACCTGATGACTCTGGAGGACCAAGGAAAATGAGATCTCAAATGTATAAGGACAAGCATGAAGGTTCACTGTACCAAGGTCTGAAATGTATGAGAAGGGATGACATGAAGAGGGCTCAATAATGACAAGGGTAGCCCCTCTGTTGTTATGCCACTGTCTGATCCAGCTGCTGAATAGTGAGACAATCCTCTAATCATTGATATCATCATATCAGATACTGCATCTGCTGTAAGGACTGGACTCAACACTGAAGTCTGCTCTGGCAAAATGAGAGGTAGATCCCATCTACAAAATATGTGATAACAGGTACCAGCTTCCAATACCATCAATGTCAAGGAAATTACAGCAGCAATTCTCATAAAATATAGGAGGTACCACGGGCAATTGCTTAAGTCGTGTTTTCAGCAATACACAAAACCAACATTTACAAGCCTTTTTATTTGTAATATGCCTAAGTGACTATATTTGGGCAGCTACACTATTCTTACATAAGATGTTTCATTCCTTAAAGTTTTGCATAGTTCTAAATTTAACCTTTGTTCTTGCGATGTTCCATGTTTCAACCTAAACCTTTGTTTTACAGTTATTCTTTGTCTTGAAATGTGTCCTTTTTCTGTTCTCTTCTCTCTCTTTTCTGCCAAGTGGTTTCTATTATTCTACACCCTCAACCCTCTTAGAACACCCTATCTGTTATCTAATTTCAAGTTATCAGAAGAGTAGATGCAGTAACACATGCGATTGTGGGTGTCATTTGAATGTAACAGTGGCAAATTCTCAAAAATACATGACAAAATCATTTGCAAATTAGAATGATAAAATTAAAAACATTGAACATATATCAATAAATTGTACATACTATAATAGAGTTCTACACACATCTTTTAAGTTCCCTTTATGATTTAGAGCTGGTTTTTTAATTCTATATATATTTTTTCCTTTTTCTTTTCTTCTGCTTTTTTATGGATCTATTGTAGGCATACAGAATAGACAACATCCATCTTGAGGTTTGTCTTGGGCCCATCTCCCTAGAAATATGGCATTGAGAAACTAGATGGATCTTAACTCGGCTTCCTAGCTAAATCTGAAATCCAGCCTTTGAAACAACTAGCTTCCAATATGCAAATATACACAAATATGCAAATCTGCCGCAAATCAGCTCTAAATTAGACCAAAAAAAATATGAACATTGAAGAAATCCCTTTGAAAAATGAAACAACTCCAAATCTGAAAAAATCTCAGCTCACAAGCTCTTGCCTTCAGCCCAAACTCCTCTCCAAATCAGCTGTACCTCCTCCCCTCAACAAATAAGCTGTACCTCTCCTTCAAAATGCCTGTAAAGTCATCGTACCACAGTCCGTGTCCGTACGCTCAGCCCTTCCGTAAGAAAACTCCAACAATGAGTGTGATGGAATAAGAGGGTTAGATCATTTTATAAGGTTTGTAGGTCCATTAGGTTAAACATCTTCAGCCAATGTGTCCTCCTTTTTTTGTTTTTTAATAAATAAATTTGAAAATTGTGTTTTTTAGGTCCCATAGCAAAACTATACGGAACCGGCCGGTTCAGTACAGAACCGGACAAATACAGTCATAATTCACCAGTTGACCTGGTAAGCTCACAGAATCGGTTGGACCGGCTGGTTTTACTGGTTCTGGGCCGGTTCTGTTAACACTGCTTCCAATCTCAAAATTGGGATGTTTAAAAAAGTGTTTATCCAAGGCAATTATCTGTTATCAGTGATGACATTGAAAAAGAAAATGCTGTGGCTGCAATGAAAATCATCTCATCTAACTGGTTAGGTTAGCTTTTATTTTAGAATGAAACTAATGCACAAGTAAAAAAATTCCAATCTTGGACCGCCAAGATTTTAAAGCATAAATGTAACTCAAGAAAGCTTACTTGATGAGCAAGAGCCATGCCACTTAAAGCTGCAGCCTCTAAGCTTGACCCTAGCAGCCAATCTCCACAAATTCCTGCTCTTCCATATGGATCAAATATGCATGGAATATCTGGAGTATTTGTTGGAAGAGCTGCACCCCTGAGAAATCCGTATTGGAAATTAATCCTTGAGTGCTTCCACTAATAAAGATTTTCTTGGTATTTCATGTCATGAGATGCACATAAAAAGAGGAAAGCACAAGAAAGAGAGGATTTACTTGACAAAATCCTGTGTTAATTCTGATAGAAATTTATTTAATTTTCCTGCAAGACAAAGGCATCCAAAGACACTCCAGCAGAAAAGTAAAAGGAAGATGCATAAGCCATACAAGGGTTTCTGTACTATTTAACAAATTAACATTACCAGAGTTGTACTCGAGTGTAAAATGGTTTCTGTAATGAGCCCTCTGGTAATCCTAAAGCAATCTCAATCCCTTGAAGCATCTCCGTTTTCACTTTCTCTGCTTTGATATTTGGGATATTCTCCTAGAAACAGGAATAAATATTATATTAAGACTATTTATGATGTTCAAACCTTTGGAATCATATTACAATGGCAGGAACCAGAAACTGCTGCTGATCATTTTTAGATTACCGCCACAGAAATATTGCATCTATGTTTTAGCATTGTCAACCTGAGGAACTTTATTTCTTTTTGCATAAGAAGCAGTGCTGAAAAAGGTCCAACAATGAGGACCATGGTTCTGCGAAGGAAACAGTTTCTTGGTGTTGTTTGCCATCCATGAAAGAGCATCAACTCCCTCAATGAATGCGCCTTCAAAATCCTTAGGAAGAGGAAGTGGCTCCTCAAATGCCGCAAGCAAGGCCCAGATAGAACTCAACTCCAGTCTCTACACAAGAAAAAGCCTCCAGAGTGAAAATGCCCTGAATAACAAGAGCCTTAGCTAATGATTTACTTTTCCAGAGTACTGCTGTAAGTAAATTCTTTGGCTAGATATGTGTATGATAGAGAATTCGCTCAAAATATTGGCCAGAAAAGAAAGGCAAAAGGCTCTACCTTCATCTGCCTTGCAATGAGTGGTATCCCAGCTGATGCAAGCAAGCTGTTTGCACATTTTCCTAACGAAAACACCAAATTTCTGAATGTGTAAATTTTAAGAATAACTGAAAAGGTCTTGCACTAGCATAAGGCATCTTGTGAAACCATTATAAATATATTTCAAAATAAGTAGTACTGTTTAGTGTTTACCTTAAAGGTAAGAAAGCAAACTAAGAAATAAATGCCTTTATAAAATGAAGATTGACAGTAACCCAACTTATACAGTAAGTTACAGTAAATTATAGAGCTCCAATTATACAACTCGATATGACATGCTAATTAATTCTTAATTCTATAGCAGAACATCAAAGACACAGGAATAGATTAACAACTAGCCATTGGCATTTCTTAGTATTAATGGGAACTCCACTCTCCTAGTACTCATGGGAAATAGTAGTGTAATGAAACTTGAAAGATTTAAATATAACTGAGATTATTACATAATTTTTGGTATAAAGAAACATCTAACATTCATAAAGAAGCATCATGTAAAATCCCACTGAGATGGCCCACCTTCCTTAAATACAGAAGTCAAACAGTGGGCACTTCTATAAAATATCACAAGCTTCCTGAACCATAACTTGCTAGACCCAGACTGTTAGTTTATAATAAGTTACCGGAAATGTCTCTAGCAGGCTAGGGAAACACAGATCCCCATTTTGGATCCTGAAGCAAAGGAGATTCAACAGTGAAACGTTTAACAACTGTGCGGAAACGTTTCTGAGAATTTGGAAACATTTCACCTAAACTGAAAATGTTTCAGGTAAAGCTGGAAAAGTTTTCCTTGTATTTGGTAAGGTACTTGGTGTTAAACACCTTCAGAAACTAATTCGAAAAGCTAGAGATGCTGCAATTTTGATGGAGGAACAGAGCACTAAAAGGAAATCGTTGTTGCCAACTGTGGTTCTAAACATGATTAAAAATAACAATACACAAATGCTGCAGACACCATTCTTTGTCCAGCTGTAAGTGCAAATCTTAATGCCTCAGGATAGATGATTTCAAACTATTTAGAACATAGTCAAAAGCCATTTTTTAAGGAGTTAACTAAGCATGTAATTGATGTCTTGATTCTCATCAGCATTATGCTGGAGTTCTTGGCTTCTGAGAGCTTGGAGCTCTTTCTAGAAAGCAAATACCAGAGTTATGGAGCAGAGCACTGTTGGCCCACGTTTTCTGTTAAACCAAAAGGCCAACATATTAGTTTCCAATACAACCACCAGAGTTAACAGATCCACGGGAAGCTGTTAAACCACGAGTCCAGAAGGAGGTGCTGACCACCAAGTCAACAATCTCCCCCTCAGCACTGACTGAGGTACTCGGCACCAACTGAGCAGACTCGAACCCATGACTTTTTGGCTCTGATACCAATTGTTGGCCCACATTTGCTATTAAACCAAAAGGCTAACCTATTAGTTTCCGATACAACCGCCAGAGTTAACGAATCCTTGGGAGGCTGTTAAACCATGTCACGAGTCCCGAAGGAGGTACTGACCACCAAGTTAATACGCACTAAAAGATATTGAAAATTACAGGTTTGGAATTGATCTACAGTGATATCTAAATCAGTAAAACTGTATGACATAGGTTATGGTTTGCTTTCTGGATGATGTAAATTTATGTATTGTATTCGAGGAATTTTTGTTACAAAGACCTATGATAAAAGGGAGCTTTAATATTGTGAGAAAATTGAGGTAGACAATGATTTTATTTTAAAGCCTCTTGTGAAATGAATCTGGCAACATCACTTGTTTGCTGATGGATTTTCCTTCATGGACTAAGTTTTTGACTATCGCAGGATGTCCTGGACTTGTTGCGCCGAAGAGGCGCATTCTACAGCCTAGTAAGGAAGAGATGTGTAACTCCTTCCATGTTCATCCTAGAGCTGACACATGTCCTTTATAAAAAATAATAAAATATTATTAAAAATAACCAGTGTTCCACGGGGACGCGTCCCGAAGGGTCGGGGATGCCTTTCCACGTTTCCTGCATCCTGGGGACTTTGGGACTCTTGGCGAAACATTCCCCCCCCCCCCAACCATGCCCATAAGAATTTTTTTTTAATGTTTTCCCATTATTTTCACTTTTTGCAATCCCTACTTGGTACTACTTGGAAAATAAACCAATATATTTAGTATTTACATTGCACAATCATGAATATACATCAAATGAATTATTATTTTTTATATTTTATTTTATATTTATAATTTTAGAGACGTCCCCACGTCCCCCTTGAATTTCCTTGAATTTCCCTAAATTTCGGGGTGGTCTCCACGCATCCCGAATGTGCGTTTCCCCGCTCTCGCGTCCCCCTGTCCCGGAAACTTGGGGGAACATTGAAAATAACATATCAGATCAAATTAAATTTAAATTATTTAGAACTGCATATATATAAAACTACAAAAATTAGATAAATTAAACCCATAAACATTGCATTACACACTTTTCTCAACATTTCCACTCTAAAAACGGCTTTGCACCTAGAAAGATTGGATCCCTCTCGGTGCTTGGTAGATCCCCTTTTAGATGGATCTATGCTAGTGATATCATAAAGTTGATTTTCCAACTTTCTGCACAGCTTGCATAAAAGTATTCGAAAGGAACAAAATTGCCCCATTACCAAATTAATCTGGACTTTTGACCTTCTTGTTACCACCTAAGTTGCACTCAGTTGGACTTTCAGTGAGCCGCCAAGGATGAGCAAACACTTGTTCAATTTCAAGAGTTCAGAAGTCCATTCAGGCCTTCCAAGGCCCCTTTTACATTTTTTTTTACTACATGTTCGTACCCTGCGGGGAAGTTGTAAAAGATGTGCTAGCATGGGTTATTTGTAAAGAATTTGGCTTTCTAGGACTTAAACATCAATCTGGGTGTTCCAAGGTGTTTTTTTCTTGTTAATTATATGTTGTTGAATAAACGACTTATAATTTTCAAGTTTTTCACCGCTCCTCCAAAGCTGGAATGGTCGTCTTGGTGGTTAGGCCTTAGGAGGTTATTAAAGTTCATGTGTCAATGTATATGAACATGCTAGACATTATTATTGAGTCATATGGACATGTGCTAGGTCCCCCTAGGTTTTATTTCATGCTTTGAGAAAATTAATTTTTCCCACAAACTTAGGCTATTTTTTTAATGTTTAATTGGGAAAATTATTAATATAATAAAAGTGTGGTTAGAAATCGAATTTTTCCATGGGGGTGCTCATTTTCTAACTCAGAGCACTCGTTGTACCCTTAAACCCACTTTTCCTAAGTTTTAAGTGATAAATTTATCACTTAAGTAAACAATCTCCAAAAAATCAAAAAATGAATTAAAAAATAATTAAATTGGAGAGAATATCCAAAATCCTACATCAGTGGAATCTTGTCCGATTTGATTGAAATCGGTTTCATTCAGCTTCCTTAAGTGAGAGTGAGTTCTCTCCTTGACTTAAGCATGAGGTTCTGTGGTGATTGAGGTAGCTACGAGTTGACGTCCCCTTCATCTCCAGTGGTGGTTGTGGCCCCCTAGGTATACTCTAGCTACAAATAAAGCTTTGCTCTCCCCCATTCAAACTAGTTGGAATGTACTGGGAAGAGCTGGCAATTGTAGTATTCATTTGAGAAATAAAGAGACTTTGGAGGTCTATATTGTGTTGTGCTCTAGTGGAGTGAATGTTTTATCTTCCAACTATGGAGGTAATCTGCATTTGAAATATTATGCATGCAATGAATCATATGTAGTTTACTAGAAAGGTTTGGTTCAAATTTGGTAATATAGTTTAGTCATTTTGTTTAATGATCTAAGCTATTGAGAATAGATATTTAAAAATTTGAATGAATGCTTCATTTACTTATGCATGCCTTTACTTCGATTTATTGAATATCTATGCTCCTACATTTGATCTTGTTTGTATAAGTGTGGGATATGCAGATTGTCGTGACGGGATACATGGAGAATCTTGTTTGATCATTCATCTTTTCTTGTTTCTAATATTGTTTGCTGCAGATAAAGAGGTTCCTCAGCACACCACATGTGAAGCTTCAAGGACACTCTTCTCCCCAAGCTTTCTCCCTTTTTTCTTTCTCCCAATTTCTTATTATCATTTCAGTTCCGTTGTTTTAAAAGAAAATCAATTCTAGATCTAAAAATAACTTCATATTCATAAAATAATCTTGAATGATTTTTGCTTTATAGATCTAACCAAAATTTTCAAAGTTTCATCTTTTCTGAGCTTAGATCTAGGATACTAGCTTCTTATTTTAAGTCCATTTTCTAGTAAAAACAAAAGGCTTGATTTATAAGCTAGCACTTGATTTTATTTTCATATCTAGCGAGTTAGTGCTCCAATTTGTTTGGTACACTTAAGAGGCAAACAAAGACCCTGAGAAAGCAGCCTTTTAGCTTACTTTCTCAGTCACTTTTTACCTAGTTTTTACTATTTTTACTTAGAAACTTTTCGGAAATATTTTTGTATTTTTTCCAAACACTCATAAAGTGTTTTGGGGCATGTTTAGTTAATATTTGCTTGCTGTTTTTGCAGGTTTTACGAAAAAAGAGAAGGAAGCTCTGCCGAAAAATTGAAGTAAAAGAAGACTAACGGAGCTCTCCTTTCGAAAAATTTCAATTTTTCAAGTTGTTGTAAGCCTTTGGATCCCGATTTGTGGACCAAAGTGCATTCTTTCATCTTTGTAAAAAGTTAATAAGCTTTAGAGTAGGCTCCTCATCCCCCCGGGGGGGATTCGCGTCGATGCACCATTTTTGTGATTTGTGATTTTTAGCTAGTTTATTTCATTTTTCTATTTACGCTTTATTTTGGTGATTAAAGTAAAAGACATACTTACCCCACGCTCTCCCGAGTATCCTGAAAAGGGGAAAGAGATTCGTGGTAGAATTTAATTAGAAAATATTTTCTTTTGTTTCTGCAGTATTTAAAATAAACCCACTTTCTCTCACGAGTACGATTCATGGATAAGGGCTTGCCTGAGTACTGAACCTGGAAAGAGATTATTGGAATTTACCCTTTTTAATCAGATAAATTTCGTTCAAAAAATATTTAAAACCAACAAGGCCATCATCCTCGTATGTTATACTTCCACTACAGCTTCGTCTGATCAGTTGGTTGTATCAGAAAAGGATTTGTGTGACTAGTAATTAGTTTCATCTTTTAATAAATCTCCTGAACAACGAAAATCCAACGTTGCATTTTGCTTCATGTGGGAAAATTGTGCAGAGGAAGCGGAAACAAGTGAAAAGCGACTGCGGGGCCCCGTTAGGCTACATCCTTGGTGTAGTGTTGAACATTCCCCCGTGACTCCATTCAACCCACATTTCCTCATCTACTACCACACTTGGTGAGTCTGGACATATTCCCCGTACCTTTGTCGTATATCAAGAATCCCCCTCCTTTCTAATAATCCAGATAATCACCACATTAATAAAATTGACTAAGAATTTACCCACTCCCTTAATCACTCATCTAATAATCTAAAATTTACCAACCGAGACACTGCAATACTTTCACAGAGACTACACTAGCAACCCACATTTGCAAAGCACTCTTTTCATTTTGGCATTGGTCTATTCTGTTCTTTTTGCATAAGTTAATCTCGCAATGTGTCTCGAATGATATGTGTTTATTTCATTAAAAGTTGCTAAGTGTAAATTTACTTGCAGCAGTTGATGGGTAATCTTTAATTTCATTCCATCTCAAAAATCCTAGAAAATCTGTTGCTTTGTACTTTCATAGTTAGAAACAACCTTAGTTTAATTTTTCATAGGGTCCAACCCCCTTGATTTAGGAGTTGGCTTAGACAGAGGAGATGAGTATCAGGTGGCAGCACTTGGCTCGAGCTTGCCCCCAAGGTTGCACTCAGTGGATTGAAGATTTATGCCACATTACCCGAGGTGCGAATTAGGCGGCAACACTTCTAAGGATATATTTGGGGATTTTCTTTTTAAGGTCTCAACAAGCAGATTGGAGCACAACTTGCTTTTGGCTTCCTATCATAAGTATGATGAAGATGATCTAGTTCTACATCTAAATGATGAATGGTAATCTAAAAATTGAAATTTCTAGGCTTCACAATATATATATATATATATGTGTGTGTGTGTGTGTGTGTGTGTGTGTGTGTNCACCGGTTCGAAACTCCGTGGGTGTGAGCCTAACAAAAAAAGACTATGTATGTATATGTTATTTCCCTGCCGTATCGTATCCGGTTTTTTTTTAATTTGCCTAATATGTTCCCCACTTATATATGTATCCATTCCCATATCCATTTCAATGCAACTTAGGTTGATGATAATAGATAGACACAGTAAGAAATTTAAGATATTTGTAAATCAAAATATAGATCTATAGCATGCAAACTATCAATCCCCTTATTGTACATAAAATAGTGCTTCTTAAAGAAATTCAAATAAGTATGTTTAGGTGTGAGAGAAAGCTTTAGAGTCGTTTAAATAAATTTAAATGATTTTAAATCACTATAAACGTATAGTTCTCTACATCTTGAATAGGTGTCCTCACGGGATATTTAAAGAAAAAACACCAAAGGAAAATTTCACTAGTGAGAAACCCTAAGTATCACACTTTCATGTTTTCAGTTTTCTAGTATATATTCATATTTTTTAGGAGAAAAGAATTAAAATGGAACCCTCCAGTTTAAAGGGTGTTTTGTTGGATACAATGAGTCCTCTAAGGCTTAGAGAGTGTGCATTTCGTCACAATTGATGATAGTAGTGAGCTGAGATGTGAGTTTTGATGAGGATGCACGGTCCTCAAGTTCTCAGGAGCCTCCAACAGAGGTCAATGAGAAGAAACACTCCCTATCCCAAACCTATGTCACAGGGTTTGGCGAATTTTATCCATGAAATTCGAAATTTGTCGAACTTTATCAAAAAAAGGAATTCGTTTAAGTTTGGTGAATTTCAACGCCGAGCTCCAAATCGAACCTAAATGAACCTCATCAAATTTGAATTTAATCTGAACTTGAAAACGAATTTAAAGTTGAAAGGAACAAATTAGGGTTGAAACTCGTCGAATTTCACAGCAATTTTAGTTTTTAATATAATTAAATTTTAAAACTTTAACCCGAGTCACTATACGTTTTTGCCCGTTCCCGTGTTCCACTGTCATATCGCAGCCCACATTTGCTCCCAAGTCTTTTGCTCGTTGCCACAACCCAATGCCCACAGTATTGAGTCCCTTATTCCCTGCGGGCCTGCATGCAACCACATTTGCTCTTGATTTTGTTGTTCGTTGCCATAGTTGAGTTCCCACAATTTCGAGTCGCTTATCTGGATCCCTTACATTGAGCCACCAACATCTTTCTTTCACTACTGATTGTCCGCGACTCCAAAGTCTGTGACTCTGTAGCACTACATAGTGCACACCGTGACACCACAACCTATGACTCCACTGCATAGTTACTGCACCAGTGCTCCAGTGCATAGTCACTCGTGAACAGTGACTTTGTGTACATGCAGGCTGCAACATTGAGCATAATTATAAAATCTGATTTTTTTTTCTTTATTTGTTACTCATTTTATTTTCTTGTATATTTTATATATATATATATATGATTTTTTATATTGGCGAACCTAATGCCGAACCTCATCCCGAACTTCTTAAAAAAAATTGAATTCGAATCGAATTTCAAGGTTGTCGAACTCGAATTCGAACCCGAACCATGTGACATAGTTCCAAACAATGATCCACGAGGGGTTCTTGATTATATCGTCATAAAGAATGAGGTGGATTATTTCATTCCCAATAATGTTTTGAAGAAGAGGTTTGATTAGAAGTAATGAAAGGGGATGTTGCTTTATTGCAGAAGAAAAATGGGGTACTTCCCCAACATTAATGCTTCCCTCTTAGTAGGTGCAACTAAGTTACCAGGATACGGATACAGATTCGGATCCGGATATGAATTCAGATCCAGATATGGATTCGCCAAATTTTTCAAAACCCAGGATCTAGATACGACGAGGAAACGACAAGCACACAAAAATTAAAAAATATTTTTATAATAAATAAAAAATAGAGTGAAGAAACAAAACTATTCAAAAAACACAAGAGTATAACTATAAAGTATTATCAAAAAAGAGAGTTCATGTACCATGGTCCATAATTGATAATTTGATGAGTTGTAACTCGTAACTATGATTGATATTGATAATTTTAAAAACCATTTCAGCATGAATTTGAAGCAGTGCATAACAATGTTTTTGTGAGCCACATCCACATGTCCTTATCAGCAGGGAATAAAGTGGTTTACTTGAAGGCTATGGAAAGACTACATAATAGTGTAGGTGAAGTGAGAAACAACATAGCACATAAAGGTAGATCAGCCCTTGATAGCAGACCTTAACCATAAAGATAAATCAAATAAAAACGTTGAGAAAAGAACTTGATATTGATATATTACAGTTCAAGAGCAGATCTTGACATAAGGATAAATCAGACCTTGAGCAGGAATGCGGTTTATGCTTTTAGCCTTTAGGTGTTCAAGGTTTTTTATGTTTTTCATTAAAGAACATTTTTTTGGGTGGATCAATGGGTCATAAAAGCACTGGAAGTTTCAAGATCCGTTTCATGGGACCAGGATAGGTTTCCTTCTGCAGGGGATCCATTTCCATAACGGATACTAGGAGGATCCAACCCGGATACGTATCGGATCTGTGAATCCTACACACTCGAGTGGTGAATCTAGTAACATAGAGGTGTAGTATTTCCACCTAGCTATCGTGTTAATACATGATTAGTAAGTGGTGAATCCACCCTTTATTCTTGCTTGCCCTTAAATAATCACCCTAATATTACTAATTTCGCAAGAGTGAAGAGAAGTGCATGTTTAGGAATTGACCGAGGCATAACATACATCGGATATGGGGTTCTAAAGTTAGCTAGCTTGATAGATATGGAATTAGCTATGTTAAGCTAGCAGGGAAAAGAGCACTTACTATCTATTGGGTTAATCAAGTGGCCTACTTCCTCTCCCTACCACTTAAAATCAAAAATTTCATAATCAAATCACCAAGGTTATGGAGGTGGAATCAATGCTCAAGTACCTTCCAATTCAGCGAGGAAGCCTAAGTGGCTTACCCAAACATTGCAAGATGTACAGGAGCAAGTTGGAGCTCCAAAGGTGTCTTTTCAAGTGAGTCATAATTCTAAAAAATTTCCAAATTATATTGCGCCGATGTCTCCCATCATTGATGCGAAGCCTTCTAGTTATGAGGTAGCAAATGATAAAGTATTACATGATGCCATGGTGCACTATAATTCCATCATCGATGATAGCCAACCCCAGGTTTTTAAAAGTGAGCCTCCTATATCGCCACAAAGATTATTGCAACACATGCATGCCCAAGACACAAAGGATAACTAGAAGACCTTCCTAATGAAGGGGTCACAAAGGGGAAACAAAAAGTCAACTTATCAATCTTTAACGAAAGGATGTAGACCAAAGTATCAAGTCGAATGGATGATAGATGAATGGCAATAAGGTGGACTCAAAGAAGGGAGTAAAGTCCTTGCAGACATGAAGAATCATCTAGGTTCAATGCACATAAGTAAATCCAAAATATATTGCCCTCATCAACTTGAAAGTGTGATACTACTTACTATATTGATCAAATAATTAATACATCTCATACAGTGGCAGTAATACGTATAGTACATCATTGTCGTTGTCGTCATATATCATCATGGCATAGCAGTAAAATATAGCATATATCAATAATCAGATGATCATCACATCATATCATCTCATGAAAGGGGGACCCAAGAGCAACAGAGATGGGCCCCAACACTCTGGAATGCAAATGCTCAAAAGAAAAAATAAGCCTAGAAAATAGCATGCCTGTAGAATGTGGCATAACAAGGGGAAAGGTGGAACCACGTCTTGACAAGCACTGCATTGACTTGGTCCTTTATTGTTATTTTGATGTACATCATTGGAAAATGAGCTTCTTGAAGGGTGCACCAAGGGAGGATGTTACATTTGGCGTGTACTTACACTTGTCTTTGGTGTGTACTTACACTTGCCTTGGCATCCCTCCTTTCCCATAACAACAATCCTCATTTTCACCTGCAAACACAACAAATACATCATTGGTTAATGGTTAGACAAGTCCTAAATAATACATACATTGTTGTTATAACTTTTTTGTGCAAACAATTGTTATATTTATACATGGACTGCCTTATTGCCAAAGAATTTGGAAGGTGGCTTATACACTTGTTATTGTATCTCTATTTATTATTGGTTGCCTTACTATTTGTTTACCAAACATATTGTTGTAATTGGGAAAATGGATATATACAGACATTGACTGCATTCGTACTTCGTTTCTTGGCTGCCCTACTGCTGCATACATAAAGTAGTTAATGTACTTGAAATGTTTGAAATCAATATATGAATATATCCTTAAATGGTTAATGATTAATGTTGTCCTAACAACTGTAAGAAGCATTTACATTCTTGTCCTTCATTGATGATGAATGAGTCCACCTAAATGCTATTGGTCAAACTTGCAATTTAATGCTTCTACCCTTTCCATTGGCTACACTTGTAATGAACGGCATTTGGAAATTATGAAGTTGGTATGCTAGTTGTACTCACAAAGTAGTGTTTGTATGTATAGTGTGTCCTCTTCATTCCTTGGGTTGACTCCATTAAGGCACTGATCACTAACCCTTCACAAAATAAGTTATTGTTTGTTGTTTGAGTGTCCTTACAGACTTGCAATTAGGGTTCTCCCCTAGGAGGTTCTAACTTCGAAAGAATTTTGGAGAAGAGGCTAAGGAGACAGTGATCACTTCCTCCTTCTTATGCTTATCAGTGACTAGCCCTGCTAGTTCATCGAGTAACATTTTGGCGCTATTGTCAGGGACCATTTCAAATTTTGAAGCGGTTGATCCAGAGTCATTCACACCCTGGCAAGAACGACATTCAGTAAGAAGAGGCTAAGGTGACAGTGATCACTTCCTCCTTCTTATGCTTATCAATGACTAGCCCTGCTAGTTCATCGAGTAACATTTTGGCGCTATTGTCAGGGACCATTTCAAATTTTGAAGCGGTTGATCCAGAGTCATTCACACCCTGGCAAGAACGACATTCAGTAAGAAAAGCCGCAAACATTAGTATCATAATATCCTCATGAATAATGTCAAAGTCAACCAAAACTTTAAGAAAAGCGATGATGTGAGTTATCCACTAATTCTGCACTTAGTGGATTTCCAGTGACTCGCCAAAGTATTGAACAAATCAATTGTTCTTACTCAATGCTCACGAAGTTCCGTGGTTTCATCAGGGCTAGTTATGGTCCCTTTTTCGCATGTTCACACCCCCTTGAGGGAATTGTAATAAATGACATAGCATGATGGTTTCTTTTGTAAAAGGCTTGGCCTTCTTAGGACTTGGTCATCAAGGTCATCATCCTTGAGTGTTTTTTTCCTTGTCGATTATGTGACACTTTTTTAAGCGACATAATTTTCGAGTTTTTCACTAAAATTCCTCCAAAGCCGAGATGGTGAAATTGGTGATTATGTTTTAAAAGGTTATTAAAAAATAGGGTCTATGTATTATACCATGCTAGTCATAGTCCCATAGTTCCGTGGACATGCGCTTAGACTTTCCAAGGATTTTTTAATTTTTAGTTTTTTAATAAAATCATCAATAAGGTGTATTTTAATAGTAGAAGTTCAAAAGGTCATAAAATTGGGCCTAGCGAGCCAATTTGGTCGTGGGGATGCTCGTTTTTGGACCCAGAGCCCCCACTTTACCCCTAAACCCACTTTTCCTAAGTTTTAAGTGATTATTTATCACTTAAGTGAAATTCTCTCCAAAAAAGGCAAAAAGTGAATAAAAAATTAGAAAAATGGAAAATATGGAGAAAAAACACATCCCTAAATCAGTGGGAACTTGTCCCAGACATGTTCCAAATTAACTAAGGATGATGTTGGGGCTAATTGGAGACCAAATCAAGATCAAATCAAGTTGATTCCAATCAAATCCATGAGGGGGCGAATTTCTCCTTAGAGGGGCACATTTAGCCATGATAGGGCTCACCTCTTGTTGTATATGTGTCACAAAAAGAGGCGGGGGTGACCTACCTTATGATAGGTGTCATCTGCCACCTCTACTTCACTCTAGTTTGCCCCCAATCATCTCAAAAAGTTCCAACACTTGGAAAATTCGTCCCCCTTGGGGTTTGCTCTCATTTTTCCTATTTAAGCGAGGCTTTCTTCCTCATATAAAGAGAAGCAAAGAACCTTTGCTCTTGTAATTCTTTGTAATTGTTTATGAATAAAAGTGAAGACTTTGGAGGTCCATTGTGTGCAAGATATTTTTTCATGGTGAATGCTTGTGCTTCATGAGGTGATATTAGCTTAGTTTTACTTCATATGCAAATTGTGGTATCATTTTTCGCTTAAGAAGGCTATATTTAGTCCATAGAGTAGGCATTCGAGGTTTTCAAGTTGCTTTCTTGTGTTTAATTAGATAAGACTAGAAAGTAGCATGTTGCAGTCGGTAATACTAGTGCTCTTTTCATCTTATTTATGTCATCACACTGGATTTGATCCTTTTTGTTTTAGGTTTTATAGCCTTGCAAATCGCCACAAGTGAAGGAGAACTCGGAGCTCAATTGCTTACTCTTTCTCTTCACTTCGTCTTGTTTGAGATCTAATGCTTCTTGTGCCGCAGGAACTCTTCATTCTTCACTACATTCAAGCTGGAGCTTGAGATCCTTCTTTCTTCAAACAAATTTTTCTCTCTTTCTCTTGGTTACTTTATTATTGCAAGTAAAATTAAATCTAAAGTGTTTATCATTCCTCTTTACTTGCATGTGTTTAGATCTAAAATATTGCAAGTTTTTTACCTCTAAATACTAGATCTAAATCACTAGTTGCTTTCGTACTTAAAAGTCCCAATTTTTTCCATTTTTAGTGCTTAAGTAATGTATTTTTTATGTATTTTTAAAGCATTAACCCACTAACTTTGCTTTATTAGCTTGCTGGTTTTTAGCAGGTCAGAGGAAAAAGAGAGGGAGGTGCTGCCAAAAAATCAAGTTTTGGGCCATCCGGAGGGCCCATGATCCATCTACCATCCCCCTCCATTCATTTTCTTCCCTAAGCAAGTTTGTAAGCCTTTTTGACCCATTCTTCAAGGGTCAAAAGTTATTTATTTTTCTTTTAAGCATTGTAAGTAATCATAAATAAAAAGCAGGTGGGCTACACAGCGCCCACAGAATATCCCCCTTGGGGGGTCTTGCAGTGTCTTTTTATGGTTTATCTTTTTCTAACGTTTTATTTTTACAACACATGCACACAATCCGCCTTCACGGGTTGTATTCTTTGCTTAGTTAGTTTTAGTTTTCTTTCTTTCATTTTTTGACAAAGTAACGAACACTATCCCGACACTGATCTACCAAATTACCCAAAGGAGCTTGCTTGTTTGGGGAAAAGATATTCCTTACCGTAGTAATTAGTGTCACCAACTTTACCTTTTTCGTTTCACAATATCAATTTGGAATAAAACAATTTGCCATTCCGATGTATGCTCTTGCCCATCGCAGGTTCGCCCTGAGCTTTGGGATAATCAAAAGCAGGAATGTGCACTGATTGATTTCTCACATATACCTAAGCAAACTCATATTAATAAAATCAACTTCCTCAAAACATTACGGAAATCCGGCGTAACAAACCTGAGGAACAGTGGGAAAATTCTTCAAGGAAAGCGGGAACAACTAGAAAGCGATTGTGGGATCCTGTTAGGCTTCATCCTTGTTGGTGTAGTGTTGAACACCCCCCCACGACTCCATCTAGCCCACATTTTCCAATGCGGAACCACTTTGCTCAAAATCTAGACATATTCCCAGTACCTCACGGTATATCGGGAATCCCCTTTCCCCTTAATTCGCTCATCATTGAATAAGTTTAAAACCGACCAAGTACACTGCAAAACACTTTCCATTTCTTCAACAACAATTATTCGACTCCATTTGGCACTGGTTCATTTACAAAACTTATTTGCTTTGAGTCATATCATGTCATGAATGTTGTATCATTATGTTGCTGATCTAATTTCTACTTTGCAATATCTTGTCAGTAAATCATTTCAAACTCTTAACAAAACAATTCATCCACACTTAATAAAAACAAGAGCCTTGGCAACTTTTCTTAGGGACTACCTCCCTTGGTTCCGTTAGGAGTGGCCTAAACGGAGGAGTCAGGATCAGGTGACAGCACCTGACTCGAGACTTTCCCCCAAGGACGCACTTAGCAACTTGAAGATTTATGTTGCGCTGATTCCCCCCAAGTGCGTGAAAGGCGGAAACAATGTGTAAACTGGATGAATCATCATTTCCATAACCATGAAAGATTGGAAGGTAACTTGATATATTCTCACCATCATGAGAGTTGGGAAAACCTGGGATGTTTGAGAATTCGATAGAAAGAAGTGAACTGGAAATCTGAGCACCAGCTTCTTCATCATCCATATTCAGCTAACTGAAGCATATATCAGGAATAACAGTGGAATGAATCTTTGTACTAAAATAGAAGAGATATCAAAAACTTTAATGTTGTATGACCTTGTCTACACACAATCAATCTCAACAAAATTATGAGAAAGCAGGGTTTTATCCCTTCAATGTAGTCGCCATGTGAAAAGAAAAATATGCATTTATAAATCTTTCACAAGAATTATTTTTTGTTCTTCCTTGTAAAAATAAAAACTGAAAAAAGTCAGCGAAGTCGCTAGATGAAAATTAAAGATCTAATCTAAACATTCATCAAACAAAGTAAAAACAAAAAAAAAGAGAAACAAAAGTCAAATTCTGGGAATAAAAAGATTTATCCCCAACAACGGCACCAGAAAATATTGTCGCCTTTCACACACTTGGGGACGAAACATGGTAGAAATCTTCAAGTCGCTCTGTGTGTCCTTGGCGGCAAGTCTCGAGTCAAGGTTGTCACCCTGTTCTTGACTCCTCTGTTTATGCCAACTCCTAACGAAGCCAAGGGGGGTAGACCCTATGAGTTACTAAGGCTGATTAAGCTTTAGATGGTAGTTTATGATTGAGTAAGTTGTTTAGGAGTTTTTATGAAAGTGACACAAGAGATTGCAATAGTGATTAAGACAACAACACAAAATACATATTAATCCATCCACGTAAGGTTCACTTTAAGCAAAATGATTGTATGATGTAGACCAGTGCTGAAAATGGAGTCTAAATGGAGTGTTCTTGGAGCGTTGAATGTATTGCAATTGTTCTTGGTTGATTTTAAGTTTATGAATTAAAAAATGGATTATGAGGGAGGGGGATTCCCGATATACCACGAAGGTATAGGGAATATGTCCAGACTCACTAAGTGTGGTAGCAGACGAGAAAATGTGGGTTGAATGGAGTCACGGGGGGATGTCCAACAATACACCAACAAGGATGTAGCCTAACGGGGCCTCGCGGTCACATTTCAGTTGCTCTTGCTTCTTCTGTACAATTTTCCCACACGAAGCAAAATGCAACGTTGGATTTTCGTTGTCGGGAGGTTAATTGAAAGTGAGATTAATTTAAACTAGTCACCCACATTGCTTTTGATGCATCCAACTAGTCGGTCGAACAGCAGCGATGCGGAGCATACACAATGAAAGCCTTGTTAATTTTAAAGATTTTTAATAGTATTTTCTTGTTTAATAAATCTCCAAGAGTCTCTTTCATGTTATAAACCCTAATCGACAGAGCAAGGGGAGTAAACTACTAAAAATATATAAAAGCAGTACAAACACAAGGTTTTCTAATTAATCCTACCACGCATCTCTTTCCCCTTTCGGGAACTCGGGAAGTTGTGGGATTAGTATTTGTATTACTTTGCAATGAATCTGAAACTTGAAAAAGCAAAGTATACTAATCTGTAAATCAAAACTACACTAACAAAAGCAAAACCATGGAAAAAGTGCACCGACGCAAAAACCCCCAGGGGGGATGGGGAGTGTGCTCTGAAGGAGCCTACTCAAAATATTTATTACGGTATTTACAATGCTTGAAGTGGAGGCCAATGGTCCTTACAGATTTGGATTCAAAGGCTTACAGGTTTTATGAGTAAGACAAGATCAAGAGTGGTGCTCCGGGAGGTCTTTGAACAACTTAGATCTTTGATTTCCGACAGCACTTCTCCTTGTCCTGGCAACAAAAGTGAAAAACCAGCCACCTGTAATGCACCAAATGTTCCAAATAAAGTGTTAAGAACATAAAAATATTAAGTACTGAAGGATTGCAAATATGCACAAACACTTAATAAAAACTAGATCTACTTTGAAAATATTACTTTATGCTTCTAGATCGAGATACATGTTTAAACAAATCAGCCTTTAGATGTTATTTTTAAAAATAAATACTAATCTACTTAAGCATGTGAGTAGCCATAACCAAGAAAGATTTAATTTAGAAGTGAAGGAAAGAGAAAAGAGGAGATAGCTCCAAGCTTGGGAATCCTTTGAGTCGTGGAATTTGTTGGTGGAAAGCAAAGGGACTATGCTCCTTGGAAGTGCTCGAAAATTGGAGGAGTCAAACAAGATCAACCAAATGTTCGAGCCCAGATATTTGTATCAATTCATCAATTCTTGCACAAAGACATGGTTAAACGCGAGGGTGTTAACTACAAAAGAAACCCGAAAAACATGCATTTAAACAAAAATAACATATACGCCCAGGAGATCTAATGCAACTAATCAGTAAGAAATAATAAAGCAAGAAATTTCTTACCCTACTGAGATTACTTCTCCTTGTAGGCCCACAACAAACCATAAAAATACAACAAAAATGAATGTTACAAATTACCTCATGAATTATGCAATGTTCATCCACACAATTGAGCCATACACCACATGACACCTCCAAAGTCATTCTATTATTCCAAAGAGTATTACAATTACAATACAACACTTGAGCATTCCTTCGGTCCTTTGACCATGAAAAAATGAGGAAAGGATGTCTACTTAAATAGCCAAGAGAGACCCAGGGGGGATGCTACCCACACTAGCAGAAGGAGGGCAGTTGAACTAAGTCTAACTGAGTTGAAGTGTAGTGGAAGGGGAGTAGAACTAGAGAGGAGGCTGACACCTCTCTCACCTAACTCCACCAACCCATCCATTAAGTGCCAACACCACCCATCCACTCGTTCGTCATGAGGGTTGGTGTCAAAACCTCACGTGAAGCCCCTCACCAACATCATGCGCAACTCTCAACCACCCATTCACATCTCCCATATCAAATTAAATAATCACATGATATATCATCACTTTAACCAAAGTTACCACACCTCATATGGATGAGGGGTCCACACTCCAAACCATCACAATCCACTTGGTGTTTACCGTTTTCTCCATGAGGTTGACGTCATTTCCTCCCATATAACATTCGCTACCATGAAATAAAACCAAAGTTTAATTCTCTTAATGTTTGGAGAGGGTCACATGCTCATGGGGGGGCCATTTGCCATGTCACCTCATACATAAAACAAATTAAAATTTGACTTTTTCAACTTGTCCTTTAGTGCCAACTTGTTGCACTTTTAACATTATAGTGATATTTTAATGCACTCTTAGAGAAATAATGCTCCACGGGATGTTTTAGCTGCTGAAACATATGCAAAGTGGCCTTAGGGGTAAAGAGGATGCTCTGAGTGTGAAAACCAGCATCCCCACGCCAAAAATGGACTCCAAACCCATCAATTATTACATTTTGAAGTTTTTTAATTAAACCATTAAAATGGCTTAAAAACGAAAAAAATATATATTTTTCTCGTAATCAGACGAAACTCTAAGGGGGCCTAGCACATGTCCATACGACTCAATTCGAATGCCTAGCATGTTGAAAAAGACTGACACAAAGGCTCTAATTACCTCCTAAGGCCTAACCACCAAGACGACTACCCCAACTTTGGAGGTGTGAGTGAAAAGCTCAGAAATTATTAGTCGTTTGTTCAACAACCAATAACTACCGAGGGGAAAACACTCTAGGCTAGTCGGCTTGATGTTCAAGTCTGGGAAGCCGAGCCTTTTATAAAAATTGATCATGCTAGCACATTTTTTACAATTTCCCCAAGGGGGTATGAAAATTTGTTACAAAAAATTTTGAACAGACTCCCAGAAAAAGCCTAGCGAACTTCTGAACTCTGAAGAATGAACAAGTATACTTGTTCTACTTTGTCGGCTCACTTGAAAAATCCACCAAGTACAACCTAGGTGGTAACACATACATTTGAAACTTCATTGCTTTTTATGTATTTTCCTTTACTTTTGGGCTATTATTTAACTGATTTGCACTTTTATTGCAAAAAGAAACTCTAGAGTCTACTGCGGGAGAGCGCCCCCACTGCTCCCGCTCTCAAAGCTCGCTCCCAAAAGACTTTTAGTTTTTGGAGCACGCTCCCAAGGCGCTCCCTATCTCTTTTTTTCTTATACTAAAAGCTCCTATACTAGGTTGATCATTTGATAACAATGTTATGGTACTGTTATCACACAAAGTGTAGCTACCCACTAAAGATATCCTATCCGGGACGATAAAGGTGAGGTAGCTAACCAATGACACCGCAAGGGCCTTGTCCACTACGAATGAAGGGTAGTTGTCACGCCGGACGGGCTCTTGTCACTTTATATCAATCTGTAGAATGATCGAGGGGGAGACCCTAATAGCCTATGAGGGCTAGCGAACCTACTCAAGACACTCTAAGGGGTTTGCAATGAGTATAAGAGGTGAATAATGAGTAAGTAATTCTAGATCTAGGAAGATAGATGTGGTAGGCAAGGTTAGGGAAACGTTGGAGAGGCTTAATGATAAGGAAAATTACCCAACTTATAATAAACAATACCACAAGGAGTTTAATAACGTAGATCTAGATAAATCTAGTCTAAATGAGAAAAACCCTATCTGGATCCACTTAGGGTTTATGCAATTATGGATGAAGTGAACCCAAATGAGTAGATCGAGACAAGAAATGACTAGATCCGGATTCTTGAAGAGTAGATCTGTTAAATTAAGACGGGTTCAAGCATACCCAACTGATAGATCTAAAAAGTTGACCAACAACCCAAGGATGGCGCCCCACCTAGAGAAGACTAGTGCTAGATCCAAGCGTAAATGGATTCGGATTTAAGCGAAACTTTAGAGCTAGCGTTTAAATCATTATTCCTAGGTGAGTTTTGATGGCTATCATCAAATAAATAACCGAGCTATCAGATCTACAAAGCGAAGGTTTGAAAGAAGAGGGTTTTATGGTGACAATTGGATTAAGCCCCAGAAAAATAAAATAGATGCAAATGTACCTGGAAATACTTGCTACTAACCTTGTATGGTGATGATCTTCCCTTTCCGATCAATTACAAGTGCTTTCCATGCAATGCTAAGTGGAATCGATTTGCCCTCCAAGAGACCAAGTGCGCCCTCCTTCTGCAAAAGAGATCTACCTAAGTGAGAATTGATTTGCAAAAAGAGAGAGAAAATCGATGAGGATAGAAACAACGAGCATCAAGATGATCACAAGATGCAATAAAGAAACTCCCTGAACCCAAAACAATTTGTGGAAGAAGTATGGAGCTCAGTCACAATAGCGCCCCCACCAAATCGCCCTCTTCGCCAATAGTACGACCACCTGCAAAAGTATTAGCAAAGCATAGATCCGCAAGAATGCTAGAAAGATAAAGACTTTTCAATCTCCATACAAGACATTCAACAAAGCTTCCCAGAGATTTTGCAAAAAATATTCTATTATTCCAAGAGATTAAGAGCCAAGAGTACCTTTAACAATGAGAGAGCATCTCAATATATAGATCTCTCCAATACACAAAACCTAAATCCAAAAAGAATGGCCTCCCAAGATCATGGGATTCATTCATTCGAGGAATGTGTGCAAGAAGGAAATGATTACCTTCAGCGGACTCTGGGAAGAGTGCACACAGGAAGAAACTCGACTCATAATAAGAGGAGAAGATGGGAGCAACTGAAGATCAAGCTCTCACAATTCAAAGAAGATCCCTCAAGCGATGAGGAATATGAAGAACTCAATTCTTGAAGAACCTCTTATCCATCTTAGCATTTGGATAAGAAATGATGTTATTATGAATGAAGAAGATGATGAAGCTGAAGGCTCAAGAAGGAGTCTACCCACGAAACAAATAAAGATAAGTATTCAATTATCATTTCATGATATTGTTTGGTTATGCATTTGTTTATATTTAGTTGATGTGTTATGCATGTTTGAGAATTTGCATTTATACTACTCAATTGCACATGATGGGTAAGAAGTCAATGATGTTGTACAACATTCCATTACTACTTATCTAGATTGAAACCTCTTTGCTAGCATATTAGGAGCAGTACACACTCTTAATAACATTAGGGTGGAATGCATCTAAAAGTTATTGTATGTATACATGATATGGATGAATGTTGTAATAGTCGCATGGCTATGTGACATATTTGTCACTATTAATATGTTTTGGAAATTATGATATGTTTCTAATCATGAAAATGAACTTGACTTGTAGATCATTCCAAAGAACAAGTAACAACAGTTCACAAGAGGAACCTGAAGCTTCCCAAGTCAAAGACACCATAGCAAAAGAAAGAGCTTCAGAAGAATATAAAGAGAACGAGCCTTCCAACTATGAAGAAGTAGACAATAAGAAAGGGAAGGAGACTATGATCAAAGAGTACCAGAAGAATGATGTCTAGGATGCGGAGTCCAGACCTGAAGGTTAGCCTGTAGTGTCTTCCATATGGATCTACAAGATTCAGCATGCAGTAGATGGCAACATCGTGGGATACAAGGAAAAATTCATAGCACGAGGCTTCTCACAGAAAGAAGGCATAAACTACGAAGAAACATTTGCAGCCACTGGGATTTGAGACACATGACAGGCAGATTCCTGTGTGCAAATTAAAGAAGGCCTTGTACGAGCTCAAAAGGCACCCATGGGATAACACATACATGAGGAATTTGAAGATCACCTAGAGTGTTGAAGATCTTAACCTTTGCTACAAGGTTGAAGATGAAAGCCTATAGAGGATGACAAGCTCACAGATGGGTATGAGAAGAACTTTTCAAAAAGTTCAAAATAGAGGATCTTGGTATCCAGTGACCCTAGATGGATACATAGAATATTAGTAGTAGAGGAAGCTACTTGTCACTCCAGTACAGAATGTTTCAATACATAGAGTACAAAAGGCAAAGGGAGAATGATGCTCCGCTTCAGAGGGAGTGACTGCAGAAGATCCTGAGGTTCGACATGGTACGACAAGATGGACAGATTAATGATGGCTCTAGGCTTTACTGAGAGTAAAGCGAATTCCAACCTTTGCTGCAAGGTTGAAGGCGGAAGACCAGTGATGCTCTTGTTATATGTCGATGACATGTTCCTGACAAGAAAAGTGTAACTCATTAAAGATGCAAGAAGGAGACTTGCTGCCGAGTTCGAGATGAAGGACTTGGGTATGATGCACTACTTTCTAGGCATGGAGGTGTGGCAGAGTGCGGATGGAATCTCCCTTGGACAAGGGAAGTATGCAGTGGATATCTTGAAGAGGTTCGGGATGATGAACTACAAGGCCATGGCCACACCTATGGCATCGAACCCGAAGCTATTGAGTGATGCTTCATCAAAGACGATTGATGCCACGATGTATCGTCAAATAATTTGTTCATTGATGTGCCTGACAAATACAAGACCAGACACATGCTTTGCTGTGAACGACCTGAGCTAGTTCCTGACGGATCCAAGACATGGTCACCTAATTGCAAAGCATGCAGTGAGGTACCTGAAGGGTACATTTGAGTATGGGCTCAAGTATGATATGAACCAGAAGACTAACCTGCAGTGGATATCTTGAAGAGGTTCGGCACGATGAACTGCAAGGCCATGGCCACACCTATGGCATCAAACCCGAAGCTATTGAGTGATGCTTCATCAGAGACGATTGATGCCACGATGTATCGTCAGATAATTTGTTCATTGATGTGCCTGACAAATACAAGACCAGACACATGCTTTGCTATGAACGACCTGAGCTAGTTCCTGACAAATCCAAGACATGGTCACCTAATTGCAAAGCATGCAGTGAGGTACCTGAAGGGTACATTTGAGTATGGGCTCAAGTATGATACGAACCAGAAGACTAACCTGCATGGTTATGTCAATTCGGATTGGTAGCGCCACTGAGAAGAAGAGCGCCTTGGGTTGCTTCTTCAGTTTGAGATCCAGTATGGGCTACTGGTTTGGCAGGATGCAGTCCTACATGGCGCTGGGTACAGCCGAGGCAAAATATGTTGCGACTTGCTTGGCTATTTGTGAGGTAGTATGTTTCTTTTGAAACTACTATTTGATTTGATTGATCTGACTTGCATTTTTTGTATGATGCAGAGAGGAGCAGTGAAGCTCCAGTATGTGATCCAGATCGAGATCTCTCGAAAGAGGGAGTGATGAGTTCTAGCATAGTCGGCGAGACAGGTTGTCTGAGCATAAAATTCTAGCGAAACTCGTAGGTTTCTCTAACATAATCAGTCTTGTAGGTTGTCCTCGAATGTCATTAGTCCTAGCGAAGCTCGCAAGTTATCCTTGGATGTAATCAGTCCTAATGTGATTCTATGCTAGAAATGGCTAGAGTGAAGTTTGAATGATTCATAGAGAAGCATGGTGTACTTCAAATCGAGGTTCCTTCCAAGGGGAAGTGATGGGTTCGGAAGACGCAGATACACATGAGCCTTTCTGACATGGTGGCAGGCTGGGCCTCCCATGGTCGGATGTAAGTGCAGAGCCTTTCCGACATGGTGGCAAGCTGGGCCTCCATGGTCGGATGTAAGTGCAGAGCCTTTCCGACATGGTGGCAGGATGGGCCTCCCATGGTCGAATGTAAGTGCAGATCCTTTCCGACATGGTGGCGCGCAGAGCCTTTCCGACATGGTGGCAGGCTGGGCCTCCCATGGTCGGATGTAAGCACAGAGCCTTTCCGACATGGTGGCAGGCTAGGCCTCCCATGGTCGGATGTAAGCGCAGAGCCTTTCCGACATGGTGGCAGGCTGGGCCTTCCATGGTCGTGATGTAAGTGATGAGAGCCTGTCCGACATGGTGGTAGGCTCGGCCTCCCATGGTCGTTGATGTAAGTGTTGTGTTATGTGTATCTAGGTTGTGCTCCGTGTGACGATGAGATGATCTGAAGATGATGAGGTAATAGTAGGGTACAAAGGTGTTGCAAGGCATGTAATCAGTACTGGGATGCTCCTTCAAGTTTTGCAGTGGCATATAATCAGTCCTGGGAGATCTTGTAGGTTTTGCAAGAGGCATATAATAAGTCATGAGATGTACCTACTTGATGGCTTGCTCGCAGAGATGATGAAGACATGGCAGAGGACTAGGCCTACATCCAACATGAAAAAGGGTTGGCACTGTGGATGAAGACCTGGCAGAGGACTAGGCCTACATCCAGCATGAAAAAGGGCTGGCACTATAGATGAAGACCTGGCAGAGGGCTAGGTCTACATCAAGCATGAAAAAGGGTTGGCACTGTAGAAACTTCTGATGATAGAAGTATGGGACGATGATCAAATTATAAGAAGATGATGGCAGCAGCTATGATGAAGACTCTATGACTCCGTGATGATGATGATGATGCGATGAAGACCTAACCAAATGTGTTGATGACTGTCTAGAGAGAGAATACCTTCCTAGTTAAGAGGGAGTGTTTATGTATTTGTAAATTCGGAAGATATTCTGATGTATATTATCATTGTATGTTGTTGTACCCCCATTGGGGATGTGTGTTACCCATTTACGGGATGTCTAAATTGTGTCTAGACCTTGAGGTACAACCTCCGTTGTAAGTCGGGGCAATAGTCCCCAGTGTAACATCATGTAATATGTAATTGTGGTCTTTCTAGGAGAAGTGGGCCCCATGTGAGATGACATGTAGGCTCGATCCTTATATTTGGTCAGTGACTTGAAAGGGTATAAATAGGGAGGCGCTCTCCCTCATTTATACACACCTCACACACTCTCTAACGCATTTGAGAGAGAGAGACAGTCATAGGATGAGAGAAAGATAGCTGCTGAACATTTCTTATTACTGCTTTTGATAATCTTACTATTCTGAAGAATTTTGGGGGGTTTTCTCCTTTATGGTTTCCCCGATGAAAATCTTTCTGTCTTGTGCATCTTTTACATTTTATGCATTTTGTTGTACTTGTTATTCTTTCAAATAAAGATCCTAGATAATCTAGTCAGATCTTAAGAAAATCTAACACCCACTCCCAACAACGTAGGAAATAAAAGAAGAATATCACCTATTTGTGATTTCCTTTATGAATTTTATCACTTACAATTATAATTTAGTCTTTTTAGCTTGTTGTCTAAAGCTCGAACATTGTAGCTGAACATTTCAGACTTATTTAGTGCAGAATAGGACCCTTTATTCACTGATCTGAGGGCCCCTAGGATCCATATTTGACACCTTAAATCACTTATGGAAGCCCCCTTGAAGTTGAGGTTGACAAAGGACCAATCCAAAGTGAGAGGATTTGAGTGAGGTGACATTGCCTCTTATACTAGAGTTATCAGAACTACCTTTTTGTCTTTGCAAAAAAGGAATTTCCAAGTGATAACACTATCCATGGCCCACTATAAAGGTGTTGGTAGAAAAACTAGCAACTACAAGAATTATGTTAATAAGTAATTTTCCTTCGTGTCTTTATAGTACAAATGTTGGAGTCTTTGTGGACTCTTCCTACTTTGTTTCTTCCGAAATATCAGTGTTCCACGGGGACACGTCCCCTAGGGTGGGGAATGTGTCCCCTCGCTTCCTCATGCTTCCATGATGGGGAAACTCGTGGGGAAACGTTTCCCCACATCCCCCTTATGGGGGAAACTTGGGGAAATGTGTTTTTCCAAGTTTCCCTAGGTGTGGAACACGTTTCCCCCCCAGGGAGGCTTCTTGGCATCCCCCTCCAAGGGGGAATTCTAGGCGTCCCCTCAGAAACACCCCTAGGGGAACGCCCAGAAGCCGCCGCCCCCCCCCCCATTTTCATCTTTTACAATAAAAATAAATGCAAATTAAAATATTAAAAAATTAAACCAAAATTAAATTAAATCCTACAATAACCTAAGAGTCTAACACCTTCCTAAAAGCTACCTTCTCATAGCAGTCAATGGAGCACAGTCCTTGATGCTTATTTAATCACGATGTTGATTCATTTCAACTACTTTTCATTGTTTTAGTTTTGACTCTAGATAGTAGATACTAGATATTGATGAGAGTCCTTGACTCTTTATTATTTAATATTTTTTGAGAAATTTTAATCTATTATTAGACTTTTCACTTTTGTCTATTTCATTGTGCTAACTTCTCTGTGTTAACTGTTCGGTATCTATTTGACTATTTCAGACTTCAGAATTTGTTGCATTATCTTTTACAAATTTGAAAATTGAATTTAGATATACATTGCATAATGATAATAGGTTTTTGTTTTTACATGGTAATAGTAACATAATTCAGTATCATTTACAAATTTGAAATTTGATATAGTAATAACTAATAGTTGTACATTCCGTAATGATGAATTTAGTTTTTAGTTCTACTTTTTATATGGAAATAGTTATTCTTGGGATTTGTTACCAACTATTTTGTACAATAGTTGAACTTCTATTGAGCCGCTAGTTATTGAACATGATGCATGTTTGTTTCCAGAGTTCAGAGGTTCAGTTTTCTCTAGACTTAGCCTGTTTTGGCTAGCCTTTTATTTCTTATGTCGAAACGACCATACCCCATGGGGTTTGTAATAAAGTGTGCTAGTAAGGGGGTCTTGAGTGGCTCGGTTCCCTAAGACTTGACAGTCAAGTAAGGTATTCCAAGGAGTTTTTTCCCTTATCAATTATGCTTTGCCTTTAGCCGAGTAATAATCAATGAGTTTTTCTCCTGCAACCTCCAAAGCTGGAATGCCCGAATTTGGTGGTTAGGCCTTGGGGTGTTATTAGAGTCCAACTGTTAAATATGAACCTACTAGACACTATTGGTATGTCCTATGGTCATTTCCTATCTCCCTATGTGTGTTAAAACATTGTCCGAAATAAAATTTAGCGGACGTCTCGAGTTTTTATTTTTTTATTTTTTTATTTTTTTAAATAATTAAATTTTTCAATTAATTAAGCCATTTTTCCTATGGTTTAATTGAAAATTTTCAAAATGTACTAATTAAGTGTTTAAGGGGTGGATTTTGACAAATGGGGACTCGTTTTCTAAGCTGAGTCACCCATTTAACCCCTAAACCCACTTATCCTAAGTTTCTGATGATTATTTTGGACTTAATTAGATATTTTCTCAAAATTAATAAATGAGGAACGTTTAATTAAAATCATTAGAGAAATATAAAATGGAGATAAATAAAAAAACTCTCCAAAATAATCCAAATGGAATAAAGTAAAGAGCTAAATGACATGGCAAAGAGCATCTTGGAAGATTCCAATCACCACCCACCTGATCTAAGTCAAGATCGGAGCACTGCAGATGACTGAGCCTTGAGATTTGCGCCTTCCTTAGCTAGCTTGGGTGAATCTACTTGTTGGCATGTGTTTATTGGTTAGGTGATGAAAAGAATGTGATAGGGTGGGCACCTTGCCTAGGTGGAGGCCTCCTCACCCCAATCACATCTTTCGGAGCCCAGTTTCTCTTCAAATCAAAGCAGTTAAGCTCCAGTTAATTGGTGGATGCGCCCTCTTAGCCACTACTTCATGCAATTCGCTAGGGCTTCTTGGCTCTCTTATATTTGTGTATAAATAAGAGGTCTCTTCTCCCATTTCTGGGGTGGATAATTTTTGCAAAGAACCTCTGGTGAAACTTATTGTAATACTTGTTGCTTTCATGCAACTATTTGAATAAAGAAAGGCTTTGGAGGCTCATTTTGTGTGGTTCGTGAATGCATCCTTGTTAATTTTTGGTTGTTGATTAATGCTTTAAAAGGCTTTTATAAGCACATAAGAATAGATATTTGTAGTTTCAAGTTATCTATTTACTGATTTACTCTTAGAGATCTAAAAGAGCGTAGTCTTATTCAGTTGTATCTCATGCTCTTTTGATTTCAATTAGTAAATGGTACATGATCTAATACCCTTTTTTGGAAAGTGTATGAGTTCTTTGTTTGCAGATCACTCCATTCTACTAAGTAAAAGGTTGAGCTAGTTTGCATCTCCTTTTCTTGGAGCCAAGTATATAATTCAACAGCTATTTGCTATGTGAGATCCAAGGTTGCTTCAAAGATTCAAGATCTAAGTGGTTCTACCTCTCTTATTCACCTTTGAAATCAAATTTTAGTTCTTAAATTGGTTAGGTAAGGTTTGGATCTCAAGTTTCCTATTTTTCTCCAAACCTTGTGCTCTCGATTTTGCTTCTTGAGCTTGTCTCCTATCTTTTTGATGCTTGCTTCCCTCTCGTCGGCTACCTTCTTTTCGCTGCTCCTTCTTCTTCTTTCGCTGCCCCATACTTCCATTTTTGTTTGGCTGCCCCTTACTTTTGTTGTTGTTGCCCTCACCTCTGTTTTTTAGACTCCTCTTAAGCTTGCATTCGCCCTCTTCCTTGTAGTCTTCTTTCCTCCTCTTTCTCTCGCTTCATAGCTTCTTCCTTTGTTTTGTTTCTTCTCTTTCATCTTCTATTTTACTTCTAGTTCTTATTTTAAATACTTAGCTAGTTCATACTTAATTTCTTTTAGAGATTAGTTTTAGATCTTTGTTTGTTCTTTTATTTTTTATTTTTGACTAACTCTTAACAAGTTAGTGTTCAAAGCTCTCATTTTCAGGAATACAAGAAGCTTCAACTCAAATCAAGAAATATCAAAGGCTAGAAGCGAACAAAGAGCAAAAAGACAAACCTTGAAAAGCACTTCCCTCTTCTTTCATTCCCCCATCTCATATTGTGCTTTCAAGAGAAGACAAAAACATCAAAGCGTTGTAATAATTAATAAAGAACAAGTGGGATAAAGGCTCCCACACCCCACTTCCCCCATTTGGGGGAAGCCTGTTTTGTCCATTGTCCATTTTCACATTTTACTTTGCTTTATATATGCACAACAAATTCTTAGAGTAGAATAGGAAGAGTTAGATTTATTTTTTGTAAAAGTTTGCTAATTCTCGATTTGCTAGTATAGTTTTGCTTCATTGTTTTTTTTAAGCTTTCTTGTTTTTATATAAATTTGTTAAAAAGGAATCTAAAGTATCCTGAATCTCACTTAAAAGTGGGTCAAGAGCACTCTCTATCGGAGAGGTTTTCCCTTTTTTTAGGATTAGATTTCCTATTTTTCATATAAATTTGTTTAAAAAAAAAGAACATAAAATCTCTTGAATCTCATCGAAAGGTGGATCAAGAGTGCTCTCTGTCGGAGAGTTTGTTGTTTAGTTTTAGTTCATTTACTTTAGCATCTTTTGCTTTTTTTCATAAATCTCGCCATAAGGCGGATCAAGAGTGCTCTCTGTCGGAGAGTTTTTTCGATGGTTTTTGTTCACAACTTTTAAAATTGGAATTTACATTTACTACACTGTGTATGCTCTACCCACTTGTGGGATACCCAGAAGCAGTTGTAGATTCTTTAATCTTCACATTTTAATCCANAATCCGGTGTTGATCGCTAATAATCGAAAGTGGGAAAATTATGCCTGGGAACGCGGGAACCACTGTAACGAGACCTTGAAAGCACAGTTAGGCTACATCCTTGTTGGTGTAGTGTTGAACACTGCTTTCGAGACTCCGGACAGCCCACATGTTCTTGTACGGAACCACTTAGACTATTATCCGGACATATCTCCAATACTGACAGGTATATCTTGCAAATCCCCTTCCCTTTTAATAATCAACTTCACCTTTAAAAATTACAATAAAATTTACCAAGAACACTTGCAAAACAATCTCAAGCACTCCATCTAGCACTGGTCTTAGCAATCGATTATTCATTTGCTTATTATCTATCTGAAGCACTTGTTTATCTATTTCTGTATCATACTATGGATGCTTTACTTTGAAAGTGTCATTGTCAAGTGGTTGTGCATCTTTAATTATATTGCAAGTACTTACTTGGGTCATTTATTGTAAATCTCTTTTAAAAACTCCTAAAAAACACCCATCCTCATCATACACCAAAAAACGTTTTAAAACACAAGAACCTTAGAAACTCTTTGTAGGGTCTACCCCCCTTGGCTTGGTTAGGAGTTTGCCTAAACGGAGGAGTCGGAATCAGGTGATAGCACCTGACTCTTTGCTTTCCCCCAAGGCCGCACCTTTCCCACTTGGGAAATAGCTTTCAAAATATTTATGCTGACGGTGTGCACATTGGCAAGCAACAAGATTTATCATTTTTATATTTTAAATTAATTTTTATGACTCTGACGTCCCCCTGTTACCCCGAAATTTCCCTAACATTTGGGGTGGCACTTCACATCCCCCTTCTGTGTTTCCCCGTCCTGAAACTCTGTGGAACATTGCAAAATATCCTTTCTTGTCAATTTCTTTTCAGATGCAAGTGATTTAGCTGCTGATATTTACTCCCTTTAATGGATCGCTCTTTTGTTGATCTTTCAATGTTTTATCGTTTCTTTTGACCTTTTTGCAGTTTGCACCAATGCCCATTGTACAAACTCACAGGGGTAGATGTGTTTTGCTCACAACATAGATAGTCTATCTGGGAAGGTTCACCAAAAAATCTTAATACATGAAGTTACTGCTTGATGCCTAAAATTTTCTTCATCATTTGTAATGTTTAATCAATGTGAAACTTGTCAATATTTTTGTTTACGTCTGTTACATGCAAAAGTAGTGAGACAAGTGCATGGATCAGCACCAAGCATCAAAAAATGTGAATATGGGAAGGAAATTTAAAGAACTAAAGAACTAAAAAGTGACAATGTTTAGAATTTCAGGAAGTCATTAAAGAGGAAAATTATTGTAAATGTACTATAAATATTTAAAGAAAGATAAAAAAAGGGAAGAGAGGGCTAATTGACATCAAATGTGACACAAAATAGCTAAGAACCATTGGATTTCCATAAGAACCTACTGAAAATGGACTTGCACCGACAATAAATTCCAGGATGACTCCAAGTACTTTATGGATCTCTTCTATGAAGCCTTCCCTACCACTTACTAAACCATTAATAAACCACTAGATTGGAGCTTCATGCAAGTTGGCATTCAATCAATTTTAAGTGAATGACATATCACCCTTCTAAAATAAAAATTGCTCAAAACTAGGACTAAAAAAAAAGAGCAGTGATTACTCCCTCTTATTATGTATTCAATGTAAATTGGAAATAAAAAGTTCAAGACTTGTAAATCATCGTTTCTTTTCCAATTACAAGACCAATTTATTCTTGCAAAATTTAATCTCTAGATGATTAAAGCTCCACCTTTGTTTCACAGCTAACTTGATGGTCTTAAATAATTTCAGTCATTGGCATTATATTACCTATTAATTTATAGTAACAAGAAGCCCTTTGACCAGTGTGCTTAAGCAACATAATTTCTACCTGATTGACTGAAATGTATATAAAGTTTAAACTAATACTGACATATTGGGGAAATGTAAATATCTGTACACTATGCTTAATAAACTAATATGACAACTTGATCTCAAAGTTATGAGAATTCATGAAGACAAAATCCAAAAAAGGAATATATATATTACCATTATGTGCTATAACAATAGCATCAAATACCCCACGAGGCTTCATCCTTTCAGTGAGGTGCCACATCCCATTGAATGGTTCCAATCTACTCACCCAACAAGGTCTCACAATTTTGACCAAGTGACTCTGCAATCATATGTCCAGTGTCAAAGAAAGATACAATCAATACTGTCAATAGAACATGTTTGAATCAGAATGCTATTTTGTCTATAGAAATATAGATCTTATGATTGTACCAGCTTGCAAAAGACTTCTCTTTCTAAAAATTTCCCAAATCAAACAAAACGATAACTGTGGTCTAGACAAATACCTAAATTTCAGCCATACAGAAAATGAGTCTTTAAATTTAGATAGGCTCACATGACGAGATGCAAGTGTTCATTCATTACTTGAACTGACTAGGTTAAAGAGTGGCCTATAAAATAATGTAGTCTAACCCCGGGCCCAAACATGATGTAAGAAAAGGAATATTTTAACATGAGACCTTTTCGCACCAAGTCTTACACTCAATGAAATCCTGGTGTTATCGACAAGGTCAGTAGAACAACCTCATCAGTTTGGCAGCAGTGTGGTTATACAAACAGATTTTCATGGAATTTCAGAAGTGGTGAAACTATCCGCCCTAGCTGATCATAAGGGAATATCATTCAGATCTTTCACAGTGCTTCATTGTTGATGAAGAAGACCCATCTATTTTGCAGACTTATGAGCAATTTCAGAGTTTCCAGTGGTTTCATGGAGGGTACACTTGTCTAGGAGGGTTGCAACCATAATTTCATCTCTTTTTTTCGTACGGCTGCTTTCTTCACTATCAAAAGAGGGCAATTCATCTTTGTGACTGATTTTATTGTGGAAAAGGGAGCCACAAGGCTCTGAACTGTTTGTGGGGAGGGCGCACTCAGCTTTCGAAGGACGTTTTCCTCCTTGGAGGGGGCATGGAGTTCAGCCCATTAATTGTTGCCTTTGTTCCTACTGGTCTATACAGCTGAAAAGAGGGTGACTGTGCTACTGAGTTCCATCTCTGAGGGTGTATTATACTCACTGTTTCCTTGCTGCTTGTTTGGGACACAGTCACCAAGGGAGAGAGGGCATATCACTGTTAGAGGGCGCACTCACTGTTGGGGTGTTTATAAATTCATGTGGTCTGACTTTGGTGCCTTTTTCCTGCTGTAAAAGCCATTTGGGGACAGTTTTCATCTGCTGGGGGCATACTTCATCATCCATCAGCTGTTGGTGGTCACCTACAGCCACTGGGAAGCCAAAGAAGAGGCAGATTTAGATTTAAGACAGCTGTAACAGACCTCTACAACTTAGTTGTATATCCGAGTTAATTGGTTCTAATAAAAGACTGTAGCAACTGATTAGAAATATCAGTCATTTCCCTCTTTGATGTAAGTGATTTATGGAATTAGTTGTAATAGAAAGTGAAAATTTTAATGCATTTCTTAATGTTAAAATTCCTCATATGTGAGATTCAAAACATATTGTGCAAAAACCACAAGCAAACCAGCATAAAATTCAGACATATTCAGAAAAGGGATACAGCAGTGGTAAACAGCAGTTGTCATCAAAGTGTTTGACGAAAGTCCACAACCAACGTGCTCAAGCAAATAACTCAGAAATTCAGTCTAAATCTAGTGGGAACTTTACAGTGGTATTAGAGCGGTAGTTGTCAAGTGTTTGACGAAAGTTCTAAGCCAAAAATACATAAGCAGCTAACTAAAATTCAGTCCAGATCTGGTGGGGCCCCAGGGGTATTACTCTACAGGCACCCCCCTAAGACTAGAAAAGCACCAGTCCAAATGGAGAGGCATCTAGCACTGATAGGGCTAGATGGGCTATAATTATTAGGTAGGTCTGTTTGTGTAGATTTGCATGAATGTTTGGTCACTAGTCATGGATTGTCTACCTGTAGATAAAAGACTCTTGTTTGCGTGTTCAGAATCCATGTCCCTATTGTGCACGAGAAAAAACCTTCAAGCATATTTTTTTGTTTTATCCCTAATCCATGTTTGCAAGGGACTGTTATCACCCAAACTCACACCCTTAGAGAGAAAGTCCTAAATCTCAAGATGTGGTTTTGATGAAACTAAGAGGGAGGCCAATGTCACCACACCAAACCCTCTTCTACTCTTTAGCTTGCCTCTTCTCCAATTCAAGGGAAGCTTCCCTAGATTATAATTACTAGAGCTTGCAATCAAGTCGAGGGGAAATGCAAAGATGGCTATAGTAAAACAAAATGATTTTATTTTAAGGAATATGGATAAATGGACCAGAGACTAGGGTCTTATCCATTGGGAAAATGTGGTCAACCAAGGCTCTTATGAGGCTTAAAGAAATTATTAGAAAGTGTTAGGGGTGAAAGATTACAAACCCTAGTCACACTTTAATTGTTTCACCAATTTCATAAATCTAACAAAAGGAAAACCCTAGATTAGACTTCTTCAAATAGTCTTGAAGGGACACTTGTCATGCAAGGGATAAAAGAGCATACAACCAAGATTTGAGATACACACCACAACTCAACACTTCCAATTAATAATCACCACATGAACAAGGAAAATTTTAAGGAACCATAGTTTTCTTAAAGTGTAGAAACCTTGGTGAATCTACTAATTCTTAAATTTCCAACCATAAAATTTTTGGCGATATTTTTGTAAAAATATTCAAATTTCTAATGATTTTATACAATTTCTAGACAATTTTGGCGATGTTTAGAGTAAAATATTTGTATACTCTGGAATTTGGATAAATCAATTTAGAAAAAAAATAGAAATTGGTGAATCCTTTTTGGAAAAAAAACATCAAAAATTAGCCCATAAGCTAAACTTCGCCCTTAGAAGTTTCCCTACACATGAAAGAGAAAGAACTTACACCATTAGTTCTCAAGACCATAAGCATTTCAAGATCCCATCCAACTATGAAACATGAGCAACAACAAACCATCCAATGGAGTACTTCGATCTACCAAGTTCCAACCATGAAAAAACAAAAGATACTCAACTAAGTTCTAAGGGATTTCTCCCTCAATCCACCATGAGAATCAATGAAGAAGGGTTACTCTCTATATAGAGAGTTAGCTCAACTTCCTTTACAATAAAATAATATTTCTCTCTCCTAGATCCACAATTTAGTAATTTACTCAACACAATCTCCAATAATAGAATAAAGTGGTTAAGATCCACTTTTCTCTCTAAGCAAAATAATAAAATAATGCTAGATCATAACCAACTCATGTTATGAAGTCAACAATGAATAAAATATAAGGTGGTTTTGCAAAGCATCCTTCTCCAAGGAATATGCTACTCAAAGGTGCATACAACTCTCCAAGTGAACAATGCACCCTCCAAGTCGCATGTGTGGTCAAAATGCAGTGTAGTTCTTTAACAACAGTTCTGAAATCACCAACTTCCACAATATTTATTGGGTTTTCTATTATAAACTAAGTCACCTGGTTCGAATTCGTGTTCAAATTCGACCACCTTGAAGTTCGTCAAAAAATCGAGATAAAAATTTTGGTGATAAAATTCGGCATTAAATTCGAGAGCTTATCAAATTTAAAAAGATATATAAAATTTGAAAATATATATAAATTTAAAAAAATAAATAATGATATTTTTAATAAAATTCATGTCCTCAAGTGTATTAACATTAATTTTTACACACATTAAACATATATTTAAAAAACAATAAACATTAAAATATATATTTAAAAAACATTAAAGATTAAAATATATATTTAAAAAACATAAAACATTAAAACATTAAACATTAAAAAAACATAAAACATTAAAACATTAAACATTAAAAAAACATAAAACATTAAAACATGTTAAAAACCATAAAACATTAAAATATTAAATATATATTTTAAAAACACTTTTTTAAAACATTTGACTGGATGGCGAGACCCTCCAGCCCGCAAACGGCGAGAGCCTACAACCCGCAAATGACGAGAGCAGGTTCGATGTAGAAAAGTGCAGGCGGATTCACCACTATCGAGAGCAGGTTCGGTGTGAAAAGAGCAGGTGGATTCACCACTATCGACTGCTGCCTCCCCACTTCACAGCGATCTCCAAGACGATGGCTTCAATCTCTGTCGATCTCCCCGACCTCTACAACGTTTGGTAGGATAAACCCTTGGGCCGCCAAAACCACATTAAAATCACAGATTTCCAACGATCCAAATCGCCAACCACAGAAAAACGGCAAATTTCGAATTTCTAGGCGAAAATTCGCCGATTGCGGTGACTTAGATTATAACCACTTTTTGGAAATCTCGCAACCACTATGCATCCAATGGTGTTGAGCTAGCACAATTATGGGCACTTTGTTAAAAGATAATTGGTCCCAAATCCAAGACACCCTTTCAAAAGGATCAGGATGATGTCTGTATGCCAATAATAGTCCTTCAAACTAGGATGTCTCCTAAAATATGGCTCAACATCCAAGTGCCAACTCATAAATACATGTGCAAAAGATAAATCCATGGAATAAGGAGCCCACCAATAAAGATAGTGCCATCAAATCAAGTGGAAGGGCCCCACAATAGTCAACCAACCTCATGAAGGAAGGGGTCATCCCCTTCTCCAAGAAATAAAGTACAGCCATGCATCAAAATGTGTTTGAAGAGAGAAGATCAAGGGAACACTCTACTAGAAGTGATGATCAACCATGCTAACATGCCATCCAAATGTCAAGAAGCAAGATCATCCAAGCAAAGATGTGTATCATGCCACCACAAATGTCCTAGAGGGGAGGGCACTCCAAGGAAAACCAATAAGAAACCATCCCTAAGTGTGAATCACACCAAATGACCTAGAGTGCTCCAATAAAAATCCTCCATATATTATGTAATCATGCATACAAACCAAGCACTCCATCCAAAGGAAAAGTCCATGTCATCAAAATGTCAAATTAACCTAACAATGCTAGGGAGCTCCATCAAGGGGTGATCAATGTGTCATGAACAAGTGGTTTATGAGTGAAATGCACCACTATCCCTTAAGGAATTTTAGCTAGGAGGCCTCAAACCCATATAACCACATTAATAATCTTGTTGCCAAACATCCCATATGCGATACTTCATCAAGGAACAATTATTAACACTTCAAAACTTAAGGAGACCCTAAGTTGATGGGTTCCCATTCCATAAATGCACAAAGTGCTAGATAATTGCATGAATGCCAAGCAAAAATACTCCAATCATGCCAATATCACCAAGAGGAGAGCATATCAATATCCGAACACCATGGATAGATGAGATCCCATAGCTACCATCAAAGGAGATCAACAACCCTTGGCCAAAGCTCGCTTGTACACCATCTAGAACAAAGAATCCACCTACAAGCTCGATCTTAGTGATTAAAATCACAAGGCAACCCCTCATACAATATAAGTGGTAACATCTGGATCCAACTTGGAGACATGTGCTCTTTGAAGAATAGTGCATGAGAACCCTAAAATTTGTTGTCTGTACCTGGTTAGAAAGGGAGAAAGAGAACAAGATAAATAGTGTGGTGGGATGGTTCAATTGAGCATAAGCCAACAATGCCAAAAGAACATGAAATAAAATCTAATGCTTATGATGTTGAGTTGTCTTCCTATTCTAAGGCTCATGCATGAACTTATTCTTTCTCCTACTTACCTACTCTAACATGCGAAAATGAGCATGCTAGGTAAAATCATAAGTCCAATGCAAACACCATAACATCTCATCAATGCCATAAATTTGTTGCCTTGTATTTGGTCATCATCCAAAACAAGGCCTCATAAAAAATCAAGTGGATCAATGTTGCAATCTCCATGAGATGAGGGTTGAAACCTGAAATGTGCTCATGAAGATGGTCCAAAACACCGCAATCATGCCAAGAAGAACATGCACCAACGGAAGATTCCTCTATCCAAGCTTAGACAGGACTAATGTAAACATGTTCATGGCTTAAAACATCATAAATCAATCCATCGCCATCATCATCACTAGCCTCAAGCAATAAAGGCTAAAGGGGCTCTACAAATCTGCAAAAATCTTCAATGGCATCCTCCAAATTAGATATACATGAGATATGACATAATATTCCAACTTTAGAAAAAAATTCAGCCCCAAATTTAGGGCTCGAAACCTTTTTTAATGGCTGGAAATCACTGCAATAAAGGTCAACTTTAAATGTATGCTGCCCCATAAAAATTATAGCATTAAAAGTACAAGTTCCAAATGAAAGTACATGCAAAATATGAGAAAAACTTGAAAAGGAAGGTCGCTGGAAATTTCTGCAACTAAAACTCTGCTGTTAAGATCCTTATGTAAAGCATCCTTCTCCAAAGTGGACGTCTCCAAGGAATATGCCTCTCAAAGGCACGTGCAGCTCTCCAAGTGAAAAACCCTCCAAATCGAACATGTGGTCAAATATGTGATGTGGTTTTTTAAAAGGACAGTTTTGTAATTTTGAATAGATGTAGTTGTGTTAGGTTTAGGAATTCTCTCAACGTTTTGATTCCTACTCTAGGATCATCCTCAGGAAACCAAGGTGCTTTGTAATTTCCAACTTCCTCAATATTTATTAGATTTTCTATTATAACCACTTTTCAGAAATCTTGCAGCCTGCATCCAATGACATTGAGCTAGAACAATTCTAGGCACTCTATCAAAAGATAATTGCTCCCAAAGCTAAGACAACCCTCTAAAAGACTCAAGATGATGTCCACAATGCCACATGCCAACAATAGTCCTTCAAGCTATGATGTCTTAACAGTGGCTCAACATCCAAGTGTAAATTCATCAATACATGTGCGAAAGCTAGATTCATGGAATATGGAGCCTACCAATAAAGATAGTGCCATCAAATCAAGTGCAAGGCCCCCACAATACTCAACCAACCTCATGAAGGAAGGGGTCATCCCTTTATCCATGCATCAAAATGTGTGCCAAGAGAGATGATCAAGGGAGCACTCTACTATAATTGATGATCAACCAGGCCGATGTCATCCAAATGCCAAGAAGCAAGACTGTCTAACCAAACATGTGTGTCATGCCACCAAAGTGTCTTAAATTTTAATTGCAAAAAATTCTGCAATTAAGATCCTCCACCTGATGTTGGAATGTTGCCAGTGCCTGTCGAATGTTGTGTTTATACTCCAGCGTAATACCTTATGTTTTTTTGTACATTTGTTTATGTTACTTTGCTATGTACCTATATGTATTGGGTGTCTTGGTGTAAGCCAAACCAATTCTTGAGTTTTGATTAGACTTTTGAGCGTGCTAATCACCATTGCATGAGCATCCCATCTTTTTGTGTATGAAAGCTATGTACATATTGTTCTTTTAAATAATCAAAGAAAAGTTTTACATCAAAAAAATTTATTATATAGGATTATCTCCTTTACAGTAGCGGTGTCTCTTACATCCTATAGCTATGGAAATCTACTTGATGGCATATCATTACTAGGAACAGAAAACGATCAGTAACACCCAGAATCAATATTAACGCTGTTGCCCTTAATAAACCTGCAACTAAATGTAAATAACAAAAAGCTTAAAAATGTCCTATCTGCATAAAAATGCACAGAAAACAATGCATATTTTTATGTTAATTATGGGCACAAATCCCAATGCAATTACACACTGAAAACATGCTAATAAGCTAGAATTACAATGGGCTGTAGATGACTGTTCTGAAGCTGTAATACTAATTTAATAACATAAGAAACAATGCAGATATTTAATATGATGCTGGGCATGCAACCCAATGCAATTATAATGCAGAGTTTTGCCTAATTAATGCAGAAAAAAGCAGAAATAGAAATCTGTTAGGGGAGCTTTTTAATTGTAAATGCAATTTAATCTGCTGTTTTTTTGGTATCTTTATATAATTTTTTAGTGTATTTATGCACACAAATCGAGAGGGTGATTGAATTTGACCAAGTTCTAATAAAATACAATAAAGTGGGTGAGTGATCAATTTAAACTAAGTTGCCCAAAAGAGATAGGGTTAAAGTACAACAAAGAAATTTACAAATATAACACGTTCACTAGACTAAGTCTCATCAAAATCTCTACATGTTTCTTTACAGGTGACAGACTTCTAGCCTAAAGAACTAACAAGACCATGATAACTTATGCTTGTTCATCATTTGCAACTACAATAAAATGGCTTGGAAGTGTGTATAGCACATCTTCTGCAGAAAACATAAACTCCCAATCTAATTGTTTGCATATTTGCAGGCATGCTTATTGTGTACGTTCTGTTATAGTTATTCCCTGCTTCATACAAATTCGAGCCCATTTTTTTCTTTGTGTAGTATATTATAGTTTGTGTCATTTACTGAATTTTTAACCAGCTCTCCATTTTGGCAAGTTTTTCTATAAAAAAAATTCCCAAGGCCCAAACCATACAAAATAATAAATAGTTCTTCTTGGTTTCCTCTTGAAAGATTGCCTAAGAAAACAGCTTTTGCTCAATCATGCTATTCCAGTCCAAAGCTTGAATTATATGGCTGTGAACTCTAACCTGAGAAAGCAGAGAATCTGCCAGAGGTCGCATCCCATTCATACCAATATATCTTGCACAAGGTGGTAGTGGAGTAAATTGGCCTCCAGGGCACAGCTTACCCAAATGTCCTTCCCATTCTTTCACTACACCTTTTGAGACCCATCCATCCACAAGTTTCTTGAATCTTGGATCACTCACCGTGAAAAACTGAGCAGCATGATCAAAAACCAATGGATATGGATCAATTTGCCTTGTTCCCATTCGTCCTCCTAAACCATGGATCCCCTGCATAACACATCAAAATATCTGACATCAGCATAGTGAAGAAGATCAGAATCAACTAGATGATAAACTAAAGTAACACATTATCATACTGATTTGATTTGCAGCTTGATGCTAAGTAATCATTAAGATTCTTTCAAAAGTAAATTTCACTGATACTAACTGAATTCATTGTGTTATTACCTTTCCTGAGTATCAAAAGTCATTTTCAATCTGATTCTACCAAAAGCAAGATAACACTCGTGGATTTATCAGTTAAGGGTCACCTTCCACTTGCAAAGAAAGAAATAGTTCAATCTGATTTGTTTTCTGCTTTGCTGTTGGAGAAAAATGTTCCAGTGAGTTATGTGTTGGCTATACTTTAGGGACTTCTGTTGTGTATGTAAAACAGTCCATACATATGTACTGTTAGAAACCAGATTAGTTGTTGTATCAAGATTAAAAATAGGGCAGTGAGTCACTATTGTAGTTGGAGTTGTTCAATAGGAGTCTATTTGTTTGTTTATAAACAAATGAATCCATGAATAAAAGAATACAGAGGTATTTTAGTGTTGAACTTGAACCTTTCTTCTTGTATTGTTGCATCTTTCATCAATTGATCATGGTATCAGAGTGGGACTGGGCTTAACTCCCACACAAGAGTGCCTAGGAAGATGAGAACATGTGAGAGATGATACCCATTGGTGTAGCATAGCATAGAAGATAGACTAGGAGAATAAGTTAGTTGTGTGTAGCTTCTGTCAGTGGTGTTTCTAGAAATAATTGTGTATTGTTGCAGTAATATAACTCGCAATGAGGTCCGTGAGGAATCATTCATGTGATTGTTGTTTTCCGTGCGTCATCAAGGAAAATGAGTAACACTGCTCAGATTGAACACGAGCTCTTGTCTTTTCTAATTGTGGATCTCATTGATGACTAAGATCACTGGACTGAATCCTGTTGGTATGATTGAGAGGCATTTGAAGACAGCAGAGAACTTTGATGTAGAGAACGCACTCCCTGGAAGAGAAGAAAAGTAAGAGAGACTCCATTTACAAGAAATCAATAGAGATAGCAGCAGCTATGTGAGGATTGACTTGCAGTCACTGGTTAAAGAGAGACAATACAAGAACATTTGTTTTATTGATGGAGCTTGCTGGGTACAACAATCCTTTGCCTGTAGGAAATGCATTGCCTGGATTGGTCAAGCTGTTGCAGCATGCTATGAAGGCACATATTTGGACGTATGCTTGTTAATGAGAGGAACCAACTGACGTTTGAATTCCATAAGTGCTATGGAAATTCCTTCAACACACCAATCCGTATAGAGAAAGGTAATTGCTAGTTGGAGCATGTTACTCCTCATGCTGCATGAGGATCCACTTCCATTTATCACCCCCACCACTGATGCAGTGCAGACAGATCACACTTGATGGACTAACTATTTTGATATTTAGGGGTTACTATGGATGCACATATTCCATTACCCTTGTGGTACGACCTACTAGTTGCCTCAACGGCTAGGAACATCGAGAAACTTACTGCCTGAATGATTCAGTGTTGTAATGTTCTGAGGAGAGTGTGATGGACCTAGAAACTAGCAGGAGTGTAAAATGTACCTTGATGGGATGGTAAAGTTGATATGTAGTACAAGCACTTCTCATGGTCGTCTCTTGACAAGGAGAGGATGGATACATGTGATACCAATATAGCACTATATTGTCATTCTTCATATAGACTTAGGCTTGGCATGGTGGACAGATGTGATGGTTAGAGCAGTTGACACATGTACATTTTTACAAATGGTTACAAGATGTTTATAAGGGATTCTACACAATGTATGTGATGATGATACAGATTCGCCTAGGAGGATGAATTTTCCTAGTACTTGGGGTTGTATTTCACATCATGATGGGACATTCCTATGGTTGTATCACTTTATTAGATTGTCTATTTTATTAACCCCTTTATAATGTGCTAGAGGTGATTTCAAGTTTATTTAGTGTATCATGTGTGGTCACCCCTTCCTAGTGAGAGTCCCCTAGATCTTGGTGATGTATTTGGGATCTAACATGTTTATTATATCATATACCGTGGTCCCTAATGGAGTGCTAACCTAGAGCATATGTTTTCCTCATGAATATGACCACCTAAGTATAGTTTGACCCTCCTTCGACCACATGAAGGCCTTTTTCTCTTGAGCACCTTGGATTATTTTTACACATCAACATTTGGAAATACATTGTGGACCTTAGGTTGAACTACCTCCTCGCACACAATTTTATGAGATTTTCTATATTCATGGGGGACGTGCCACATGAGGAAGTCCTTCTACACTTTATTTACCATTTGACTAGCACATTTCTCTTGGAAGATCTCACGTGTGGCTCATACTTGGAAGATTATCCAAAGAGAGGTTCACATAGCATCAAGAGCACCAATAAACCAAGAGAAATCGAAAAGATCTCATGATGAACCCATATCTTGTAGTGTTTTTACAATGAGAGGGAGGCACTATTTATATAAGACCGGCCTTACCTAATTTTAAGTTATTAGCCTACAAGATAATGTAAAAAATATAAAATTTGGTTTGCTCACCCACAACTTTGGGGGCTAAATGTAATATCCCAACTGATATTCTACATCTATACTAAGAAATAATGATGATTGTTTGTCGGTTTATATGTTTCAGGTGTGTGTGATACTACACTTTGATTTGCATGCAAAATAGGTTTAGTGCCCAAAAACCCTAAATCTAACAAATATGGAGATAAAATAGGAAATAGGCTTCAGTAAGATTGTGGCAATATACCAATATTTATAGTTGTGATGGTTCTCCAGTATATAAAGGACATGCATGCCATGCATCAACTATAGCTTCCAGAACATGTTGCTAGTTCCAGGTAATTCACCCATGCAAGGAAAATGCCCCTCTTTGGATGATGATCTTCTCGTAACTGCTTCAATACTTGACGAATGGTGTTGAGACTTTCTAGGTCGGGTAGTATGGTCTTCCTGAAGATTTTGGTGGACACATGCAACTGTTTCTCTCCCTTCTCGGCAGATAGCAAATTTTTTTCCTTTGAATGGATGATGCCCTCCCTCTTCCACGTTTTTGTTGGTATCTGCTCCGGATGTGCAAAAGATGGCCTGATAATCACCCAATATAGTAATATGACCCTACCGAGGAGAATGATAGTGACATACGGAAGAAATGATAAGTCTATGGATCAAAGTGAATTGTTCTTGGTATCTTCAGCTATTTCCCAGCAGTTAAACATGACCCTTGTAATATTGTCCTTCTATGTATGCTAGATCTCTACAGAAGAATGAATGTTGTGAAGAGCTATTGATAGATCTGAGTGATCTATTTGGAAGTGATTAGGGCAGATAGATTTCACTGTCGGAAACAAACCTATTAGTTGATGGCTCACGCCCTCAACCCCACCTTGCTGCTGCGGCTACTATTGTTGTTGCTCTCATAACCAATCTCAAAAGTGAATAATGACAATAGATGCCTTTTTGGTTCAATCTATCTTCTTATATAGCTTTTTAGGGTTTACATATAACTTTTAGGGCTTGCATGACTTTACTTTTGCATGCATGCAAACCTAATTGCGCATTGACTTATATAATATGAAATAAAGCATGCATGCTCCGCATGCTTTTTGATATCTGCTCCGATGAACTTTTCTAATATACTAATGACCTAATAATACTAAAGAGATGTTCCTTTATGTTCCTGGTATTTAAATGTTCTCAGTCAATTCCCTTTTCTTGACACCCGCTCAAACCTATGGGAATTAAATAGGTTAACGGGTGTCTTAGATGTTTATTTAGAAGAGGACATTACACTAAACTACTCATAATAACAATAAAATATCTCTAAATGACATAAAAGTAGTAAATAAAGTGCAATTAGGCTACACCAAGTGTTAGGTGTGCCAAAAGAAGGACATCATGCCCCAACTAAACCCAAACAGATGTGTTCCCTCAACGTCCTCCTTCCTTATCCTTGTAGCCTTCTTCAATAAGGAAGTACAATTTGTGAGTAACACAACCCAAAGGAGGCGTAAATTAGGTCCAAATGAGCAAATAAGGTGTGTTGGATAGGGTACAAATCCCTTTACAAAGTGCTATCACCTTTTACATGGAAAATAAATGAGTGTGGTCATGTGTCCAAGTGATTAGCCCCCCAAGGGAACCAATCCCTACAGTGCAAGTACCTCATAGAGGTGGAAATCATGTTGACCATCTATGACATGATTAGGGGTATTTAGCCCCAAATCAACACTCAACGCTTAAAATTGGATTTTACATCAAAAAATTTAACCCCTCGCTCTAGTAGACCTGACTGGGAACGTTGCAGATACTCTAAGGCGTAACAGCTGGCTCTGAATGCGAGGCATTCGCTCTTCTCGAGAGTGTATGAGAACCCTCTAGAATGTCCTAGGTACCTATAAACCTACACACATCTAACAAAAACAACGTCAAATGCATTATAAGGCAGACACATCCATCTTGCCTTGTTCAAAATGAAATGCAATAAAACAAAAATGAAATAACGACAAGTGCAATGTATAGGTAAGAGTAAACGTTGAACTCAAATGAAACGATACCTACATACCCTAATTATGATTAAACAGAGAAGGGTCAAGTGAAAACATACCACCAATGTAGCCATCTGAGTATATTGCCAGATTCTCTTCCTTTTTCTTTGGAAACAATCCAAGACAAAACTACATCAAGGATGAGTCAAGTACATACCATTATCTTCATCAGAATGAAATCGGAATGATGGACAAACCTAGGAACCTAGAAACCTTCAAATTTATGCCATGGAGGACTATTACTTTTTTAAGTGTTATCTATCCATGCATGTACGAGGCTCAAGGATACACTATCGCCATTATATATCTGTCATGTGAAATTCGTTAGCAAGGAATTGGCTATCCAAGTTTGAACACCAGGAACCACTTGCCAAGATGAGCACTATAAATTTTCTGAAGAATCTTTGGGGGCCAACCGCAATATATCCATGTACCTGTTTAAGCATTCTTTTAGACATGCAAGCGCTTTCTTGAACTTTGAAATAATCATGTCAATATCACCAATGATCTTTAAAATTTTGAAATTATCAATCACAAAATTAATATCTTCAAGTTTTAAGCAAAAAGATAAATAACAAATATCATGGTAAAGAGAAGTAAACATTATACCCACCCACATACCTTCCTCGGTTTTGTTAAAATGCATCATTGAAAACTTATCGATTCTAGATAGATATGGTTGCTTATCATCTGCAACGCTTCTTGGGAGATATCGCTAGGAATGATAATCATGGCCCGCCCTAAGAGAGGGTAAACCCATTCTCTCAATATCTGCAAAGGAAGTCTCTGTATGAAATCCTACACCATCCTCGATGTTGGGTGCGCAAAGTTGAACTAAATCGTGAGAGATCTCATCAAAGATTCGTTTCTCAATTTCTTTCACCTTTCATGTGCTATTTTACTGGTGAAAGATATACGATTTTCATCTTGAACAGAAACAAGAATCAAGGCCTGAGGTGTTTCAATCATCAAAATCAACTGAGAAGGGAATGACCCAATCATCATGAATGGCTAATAAGGATGGCTAAACTAGAATTTGAGAGATCTGAAAGGTATTGTTGTCACATATATAGTAGTTGGGGCTACCATTGATTCCAGAGCAGTTCAAAGCACATTCCTAAGCCAATCCTTTACTATTGTGTACATGAAATCAGCAGTTGATGAGCATTTAGATGATGATCACTCTTACAGTCAGTGGATCCCAGCATTCATGCATTCAGTTTCATGCCATGACTAAGCCTCATGACCTAGATTTGATGAATGAGTTAGCCATTCTTTGTTATTCAGAAGCAGTGTTCCAAAGGCTTTCGGAGTTACCGATCAGATGCAGGCATATGACCCAGTTGGTATATGGTTTGTTCACTTGGACTATAGTTATGCTCTTTTATCTATTTTAGCAGCTTGACTTGGTTTATGGTGGCCATGCATTGGTGGTATTCTTCCTTGCTTATATTGATGGTCTAGATAGAGGTGATTTAGTTGTTTTATTCAAGAGGTTCTTATGTATACTCATTGGTCACACCCTGTATTAGTATGGACTTGGACATTTCCCTATAGGGACTCACTGTAATGTTCCATTACTAATAATAGGGATTGACCAAGGACATTTAATACTGGTAGCATATTAGAACAATTATTCAGTATTATTAAGTCATCAGTATAGTAAAGAGGGCCATCAAAGTTAATATCATAAAGAATGCAGAGCATGCAGGCCTTATTTCTTCAGTCTTAAGTCAACGAGCAATTAAGAATTGCATGCATGCAAAAAGTAAAGTGGCAACCCTAAAAGTGACATGCAAACCCTAAAAGTGGCATGCTAACCCTAAAAGCTATATAAGAAGGTTAGTTGAACCAAAAGGGGATCATTGTTATTATTCATCTTTTTGGAAACAGGTTTTGGGAGCTCGGTGAGCTATTTAGGGTTTAAGGTGGTTTGCCTTGACCTAATTGGATTCAGTGGCGAAATATATCCACCCTAACCAATATTTAGGGTGAATCATCCAAATTCACCATTGTGTACTTCATTGCCTAAGATTTATGTTGTTCGGTGCAAGTTTGGAGACTCTTTACAGGTGGATGCCTCCCTCAAGATTGAACAACGTTCTCTTTCACCATCTAGGGTGCACTCATCTATTATTAAAAGCAGTGAATACACCCATTGAGGAGAAGGAACATGCAGTAAATATCAAGGTTTTGGTCATGAGTTCGAGCAGTGCTTTCTCTTAACCTAATCGTGGCGATTCCTCATCGAAGAAGGGCGTAAACACTCAATCCCTCGCAATCACTGAACAAGAAGGAAAGGCATCTCCATTGTTGATCAGATCTAAACGACCCTACTGTTGCTGCACATTAACTGTCACAATTTTGGGCTCTTGTGGTTATCATACTCAACAAGATAAAGTTGTGATTTAGCTAGGAGGCAAACTTCATTCCCAATCATGCGATCCACTGCAAACGAGGTATCTCTGGATGATACGTGAACAAATCTCCTCCAAAAGACATCATCAACAGCTATAATAAATCGCTTTGCTCATTCTTAGTCAAGCAATCAACTATTATACAAACCATTCTTGTTGACAAGCTTCAAATTGTCTACCAAGAAGGCGTGAACCTCGGCTGCAGTATTCATCTCTTGGAAAAACTCGATGTACACATAGCTCTTGAGAGCAGTGTAGTCAGACTCTTTGAATACTCGCGAGTCTTGCCGAGTCTTGCCGAGCGACCACCAAGACGAGTACTCTTGACATACTCGCAAGGTAAACTCGCCACTGGCCGAACTCGTCATTTACTCGCAGCATTCGTCATTTACTCGTTGAACTCATCACTTACTCGCGAGTCCGTTGACTGTTTGACTGTCACTTTTGTTTTTTGGAGGGAACGTGGGGAGGGAATAAGCCCTCGAAACTACACCGTTCTCCACTGTCATCTCATTGAATAGTTTGGCTTCCCCTGAGTTGTTCTCATTTGCCCCCTAGCTATTATCAATTTATCAGTTGTTTGTGTGCTTGGAATTTTGGGAGTGTGCGTGCACTGAGGAAGGTCGCTAACACTAGTCTGAGCACAAAGGATGTGATTGGTCTGAGCATTTTCAATTTTTTTATTGTTTTCATTGAACTTCTATACTTTGGATTTTATAAATGTAAGGCGATGACGCTACCATCGATAGTTTGGTTGAAGAATGCGATTGCTTGTGGTTAGGATAGGACGATGATAGTGTATTTTTTACAATTTGCTTTTTCATTTTTTTAATATTTTTAATAATTGTTAATTAATCAAATTTTCTTATTATCTTTATTTTTAATAATTTTATGGTTTTTATAATTTGTAATTGATAATTATAGTTTGTGATTTCAAGTGAGAAAACACTTCTCGTTAAAATGCATTGCTATGTCTTTTTATCAATTTTTTGAATTGTTATATGCTTGAATATTAAATTTTAATTTTTAATATATATGTTTATATATTATTTTTTAAGTTACTACATTTTTTATTTTTTTCATATGTGCCGAGTCTTTGCCGAGTCTTATCCGAGTCACCGAGTCTGCCGAGTCCCAAGCCAGCCGAGTATTTGCCGAGTCCGAGTCTGACTACACTGCTTGAGAGAGCCATGAACTCTTGCATGAGAGACATTTGCTCATAAAAAAAGGGATCGCTTTCATACTCTATCAATTGCCATTACTAAAGAGAGCGTGAACCATTAATATGGGAAAATAATTAGGTTTATAACAAGCTGCTACAGCTAGCAGTGATCCACTTTCATCACTATTTTGAGGGTTGTAACAAGCTGCTACAGCCAACAGCGATCCACTTTCATCACTATTTTGAGGTTAGCAATAATTCCTCTTTGATATTTGGTTATTATAGATTAAATCTTAGGTACTATTTATTACCAGACTTGAATAAATAGATCTATATATCTAGCCAGGGCTCTCCAGTTGATAGCATTGGATTTATGGTGTTTATTGATGGCATGCAATTAACCATTGAATAAGAAAATTGTCACACAATTATTATTACCATCAACAATACCCATATTTATCAATCGCATTAAAATAAAGAAGAGGAGACAAATATTATAGGTTGAATCCCTTAATTGGCATATTACATTGGACAAAACACATGAAATAGTGCAAATCAGCAGTTTGGGATACTACAGTGGTATTTACAGGTTGAATCTCTTAATTGGCATATTACATTGGGCAAAACACATGCAATAGTGCAAATCAACAATTTGGGATATTACACTCAGCTTGCTAGTCTTGGCATCGCCTTATCAATTCCTTCATCCATCCATTGTCATCCATAATTGGTTTACCCTTGACTTGTATCTTGACTAGTGACATCAAGGATTTCCCCCACTTATACCTCTATGTTGGATTACATCCCATGTTTACTTGTGTCTCGGTGTCGGTTTATGTGATTCTCATCACAGGGATTGTCTTCCTCTAGTCCTTGAAAACAAGTAGTCCAAACCAAAAGTGTCTTTAGATACTAAGGCATCGGAACTTAAATGCTTCATCTAAATTGATGCTTAGTCAGCAAAAACACAGTTTTAAAACACTACTGCAAATAAAGTAAATTATCTTCAAGTAGCTAGTCAGTTGTCGAAGGCGTGCACTCATCCTTTTGTATATGTGAGGTCGTTTTCCCATACAGGGCAACAGGGTGGTCACTCCATTGCACCTATGGACAATGGTGGGTGTTGCCGCCTAAAACACACTTGGACACAACTAAGTCTCCCAACCGTTGTGTGTGTTTCTAAGGGCAACTTATGAGTTGAGAACCCACTGTCACCTCGGTTCTAAACTCCTTCGTTTAGACCATAACTCCTAAAGGCCAAGTGGGGTAGTCCCTACTTACTAAGTTCTTTTTTGAAGAATGTTTTCTGGGAGTTGTAAATTACAAAAATGACGATTAGCATGTGGTGATGCAAATATTTCAATGTCAAGCAAACCCTTTAACAATCAACCAGTAATGTATGAAAGAGATAAACAATCAAATAATCAAAATGACCAGTGTCGTCTCTACTCGGGCTATGGAGTCACAATAATCAACTTCAAATAATTTTCCTAAAGCATCAACTCATTTACTTTAACAAATATACCAAAACATGATGACTTCCAGTAAATGAACAAGTTAAAATAAAGTGCTTGCAAAGTAGAGAAATGTAAATGATTGTAACAATGCCATGCAAGTAGTCCTGTAAGTTTTAGTAAATCTTATGTCTCTCTTTGACTTAGGGAATTAAGGTGTTTGTTGCAAAGAAATAAACTATTCTAGATGTCTACCCCAAGAGACTATCTCCTTCGATTAGAGAGAGAATGTCGAGTGCTCAACATGGAAACACAAGGTTTCCACCTAGCTCCACGGGTCAAACTCGAAACTTGTTGGGTGCTCAATTGGAGGACACAAAGTGCCACGAAACCCCCTACGGCCTCTACCCCACTAGCTCCACATGTCAAGCCTATTTTTCTCCTTTCTAATGAAGATACTTATCTGGGTGCCTATTAAACTAGCCAACACAAATCTTTGCCCTTTCTCGTCACCCTAGATCGGTCAAACCGGCGGGGGGGAGAGGATACGGGGCAAAAAACGGGGCTTGTGGTAAATTTTATCCTTAAAACAAAAATTAAACCAAAAAAAACTAGCGCGATATCACAATGGAGGCAGAGCCTACTCAATTGTGAGGTGCAGGCAAAAGAAAATAAGCAAATACTTGAAATAAAAATGCTAGCCAACACGATTTCACATGGATGGGCAGAGCCACTTCACTTGTGAGATGCAAGTAAAAAAAGAAATAAGCAAATACTTGAAATAAAAATGCTAGCCAACGCAACTTCACATGGATGGGAAGAGCCACTTCACTTGTGAGGTGCAAACAAAAAGAAAACAAACAATAAAGTAAACTAATCTAAATCCAAGCAACTTACAAGGTCATGCAAGGATGGGAGGAGCCACTTCACTTACACGCAACTGAAACCAAAATCACTAAGTACTAAAAACTGGAAATGAAGCACAACAAACTCAAGCCCAAGAGACTCTCTTGGGCTTGTTACAGAAATGTAGATTTCAGCACTAATATTTATTAAGAAACGAGAGAGAAAGTGATTTTTTAACCGTTTTTTGCGAGGGACTTGAAGTAGAACCTCTTAGGTGTTGTTGGTGCTTGCTAGTGGCTGAACTTGAGCATTCCCTCCCCCTGTAAGATCAGAAACCTGCACAAAACAGCAAACTATTATAGCACAAAAGTGATAGAAATGAGTTTTAAACAAACTGAAAAAATTTCATGCAAAAATCAGAGATTTTTGCTAAGGCAAAAGTAGCATGTAAAAACTTGAAAAATGATAATATTTGAGTGCAAAATGAAGTATTTAAGAGCTGCAATAAGAATAAGAATGTTAGTAAAGAGGTCAAGTCCTTTTCGAAACTTGTTGGACAATGGGGTATCCCACCCGGGAATCCCACTCTCCAAACTTGGGAAACCTATAACAAAACTAGCTCAACAATGCAAATGGACCGAGAAATCCACAAAGACTTGAGAAACAAAATATTCAAGCTAGAAATATTTTAACTTCCCAAATTCTAAGCAAACAACCCACATAGCATGCAACAAAACTATTACAATACTATTCTCAAGCAAAAAACTTTGCTTGAGATTCCAAATACAAAACGAATCAAGAATGGAACAAGATCACCTCAATCACAATGCATGCGCAGTACTTCTTCCAAAGATTTCTTCTATTATCATCCAAACTTGAAAGTACAATGGCTCATCTTGGACAAGAATGGAGCAAGAGAGCAAGAATGAGAGAATGAGAGAGCAAGAGAGCATGAGCAAAATGAAGCAAGAGAGTAAGCGAATCTAGCCCAAATAAGGAGGAATGCCCTCCTTAAATAGAAAAAATGAAAGAGAGAGGCTCTTTGCTTGCTAGAACAAGTGTCACAGGGGAGAGGGGGGGGTGAATTCGCTCAAGGAGGGCAAAACCATGGTTTGGGATCTCAAATATGGGGAGAGAAACCCTCAATTTAATGCTTTTAACCTTATTGCTATGTCAAATGGGGAGGAAACCACCATAGTGGAACCCCTTCCATTGACTTTAACTCACCCTGTTGCCGCCTAATTCGCACCTCGAGTAACATGGCAGAAATCTTCAAGCCACTGGGTGCGACCTTGGGGGCAAGCTCGAGCCAAGTGCTGTCACCTGATACTCAGCTCCTCCGTCTAGGCTCTCTCCTAGCGAAGCGAAGGGGGGTGGACCCTCATGAAAAGTAAAATCTAAGGTTTTTACTCTACGTGAGAAGTAGTTAATTCTAGGAGTTTTAATATGAAATGGATGAATTTAAGAAAATTACCAATCACTGCCAACAAAATTTAACCATTTAGCAACACCTTAACTCAAATTAGATACACAAATTTCAATGACACATTGCGAGATTAACTTATGCAAATAAGGAACAGAAAAGACCAGTGCCAAAATGAAAAAAGTGCTTGCAAAAGTGGGTTGCTAGTGTAGTCTCAGTGAAAGTATTGCAGTGTCTCGGTTGGTAAATTTTAAATTATTAAATGAATTGATTAAGGAATGGGTAAATTATGGGTTTGGCCCAACAAGTCAAGTCCCTTCGAACTGAGTGCTAAAGCAGTAATACCAAGTGTCCAACAGGGCGAGGATAAACCTGCTTAGAGTAGCCCGCTGACTCTGTAGTGATTACTCTCTGCAACCTCCCGAGTTCTCAAGAAAATTACTTGTGTGGATTTTCCTATTAGATCTAGTAACTCGTATCCCTTTCTGATACAGCCAACTGATCAGACAAGCTGCAGTGTTGTAGAGCATACGGGGAAGGAGTCTTGGTTTATTTTAATTAGAACAAATTTTCTGATTTAGAAAAAAGATAAAACCCTGCAGTCTCTTTCCAAATTTAGTACTCGGGCAAGCCCTTATCCACGAACCTGTACTTGGGAAAGCGAGGGGGTTTATTTTAACTAAGCAGTGTATAAGAAAATTGTTTTTTGTTTTTTAATTAATACACTGCTCAAATCTTTTCCCTTATGGTACTTCGGTATAGCGCAGTGGGTAAGTATTCAGGTTACTTTTGCACAACTTAAAAAAAAAAGCATAAAATGATAAAAACAAGGACAACTACGCTACCAGCATATAAGAAAACAAAAAAAAATGACACCGACACAAATCCCCCAAGGGGGATGGGGACCGGGCTCTACTGAGTCTACTCAAACTTGCTTTTTTTTATTATTATTCGGTTACAATGCTTCAGCAGAGAATGCTCTTTGGTCCTTGTTATCTGGGATCCAAAGGCTTACAACATGCAAAGGAAATAGGCCCAGCTAAGGGGAAAGCCTCTTGGGAGCTCCGGATGCTCGAAAAAGCTGATTTCGGACAAAGTTTCCTTCTTTTTTTTGATGGGCCTGCTAAAAACCAGCAAGCGTATGTCAGTGAAAGATGCCCAAAAACACTTTGGAAGTGTCTTTGGACAACATGCAAAAAATTACAGAAAAAAACTAAGTAGCAACTGATTACAAAAAAAATGAAACAACTAAGTAAGGCAAGCTAGAAAGCTTGCCTTCTTAGGATCTTTGCTTGCCTCTTGCAAAGAATGGCAAGCAAATTTCAAGCACTGAAATGCTAGATAAATCGAATGAAAACTCTTTAATTACTCTTAGCCAAGTACTTGAAATTTTACTTTAAACTTGCGGGAAGAGGGCTAGATCTAATGTTTCAAAAAATTAACTAGTAATTACGCAATCAAATCTAGAATTGGGAATTTAAATCTACTTTAAATGTATCTTTGAAATGTAGATCTAAGCAAAGTAACGGTAAGCAAAGTAAATTTAAATATTTTTGGATCAAGAAGTGATAGAACCAGGTGGAGCAAGAAGTAAAAAAGGGATGGGGACGCCTCCTTTGGTGAGATCCGAGGGATGATGCTTCTTCTTTTAAAGTTACTGGAGAAGAGGGAGAGCCCACTCGCTCATCAAATG
>LPNX010044623.1:542892-592393 GCA_001517045.1 Pseudotsuga menziesii
CCACAAGGATGGATCTTGGAGCCATCACATTGCATAAGATGTTGAAGACCCTGCTGATGGTGCTGACGACCCTAGAGATGGTCCTAAAGCCTTGATGGATGATGGAGAACCCCTAGATGGGTTGGAGAAGCATTAATGACCCATTTTGTGGTCATTCATGCTCTGATGGTATCATAGTACCCCATGAGAAGACCCAGCTACCCCACAGATGATGTCATGATGGATCTTGACCCTTGAGGGTCTCCAAGTGTGGTTGAGGTGGTTGAAGAAGCCTATGAAGCCTCTTTCTTGTTAAAGAAGCCCTGATGAAATCCTTGGACTCACACTTAGTGGTTTGATGAACTTGCAACCCTTATTGGGGTCATGGAGCTCTTATATGATGATGATAACCTCGTATGGTCCTTAACAGGCTATGGAACCCCTAGTATGATGAAGAAGCCCATGGAACCCCTGATGAAGACCCTGGTACCCTTGCAAAGGTCATGGATCCCACTACTTGCACTTGACATGTTTAAATGGCATGATGATGTGGTCTTTGGTGACTTAATGAAGTCATGGAACCTTGTGAAGACCTTGATGCCCATTACTTGCACTTGATGTGGTTAAGGCACCCACACACATATTGGCTTGATGATGGTCCATTTAGTGACAAGCTTGAAGCCCATGATGGCACCTTGCACATGGCTTGCCATTAAAATCCCTAGTGGCTTGATGCAACCCTATGAAGATGTGGAGGACACACTCCCGTGAATTTTAAATGATGTGGTTGACTTAGCAGATGCATATGATTATGTGATTAATTCTTGATATAATTTGATTGAATAAAAGAAGGTTAAAAAGTCTTAAATTTCTCTCACACTGATTCACCCCCCCTCTCAGTGTGGCCATTGTGTCCAACCATTGGTATCAGAGCAGGCCTTCGTCACAAGCCTAGCAAGCTTGAAAGAGATTCGTGGAGACACAATGGAAGGAAAGGAAGAGTCATCAAACAATGACGTGCCTATACTTGATATGACAGATTATTTTAGTTAGAGGAGCAAAATGAAGGCATACCTGAAGAAGTTTGATGTTTGGGATATTGTGATCAATCCACCTACTCCATCAAACAAGAAGGGAAAATCAGTTGCACAAAAGGAAGCAAATAAGGACAATACTATAGCCTTGAAGTTCCTCATGGATGGACTTCCCAGCTCAGTGAAGGAAAGTGTAGGGGAGTACACTTCAGCCCAAGACCTATGGTTCAAGTTGGAAAGTGAGTATCAGAAGGCAAGACCAGAATCTAAAAAGACAAATCAAAAATCAGAAGACAAGCCCACAGAAGAGATCAATCAGGAAGAAGAGAAGCAAGAAGAGGACTCCAATAAAGGTATGGACTCTTGTGACTGTAATAATAGCTTGTGTGATGAAATTGAGAAGGTTCTTGCAGATGATGATGAAGTACTATCAAAGGTTGCACATGAGATACATCTCACGTTGCTGAATATTGATCTCAGAGCCAATTGGTTTCTGAACACAATAAATTTAAACCATAGTGACTTCACGAAGTTCAAAAGAAAATCTTGGACTCCTTGAATGAATATCAGCAGAAGACCATGACAATGAAAGTGTTGCTTGTGAAGCTAAAAAACAAGGACAAAGAGTTGTGGGACAAGGATGTTGAAATTGAACAACTAAAGACTGAATTGATTAGTCAAAAGGAAAAACCAGAAGAGCCTACTGAAGAGCTTGAAGAAACTAGAGAGGTCAATAATGATATGAAGACTGAGCTGGTGGAAGCCAAAAGGATAGAAGAAATCCTGAAGATTTAGCTAGAAGAAAAGGAGGAGACTATCCAGAAGCTAGAAATGGAGGCAGTTGGTCTTAGGAAGAAAGGTGAGAAGAATAATGCTTTTGTCAAGTTCAAGGACAGTTTAGTTGTCCTAGATAAGATCTTGGATTGCCAAAAATCTCCATGTGACAAAACTAGTCTTGGTTACAAGAAGGAAAAAGAAAAATCAGAAGATGACACTTGGTTTCCGAAGACTCCAGAAGTAAGTCCATCAACATCCAAAGCTGCTCCTCGTGCACCTACACATGACAACAAGGACTTTGGAAGTTCAAAGATGAAACAAGGAGTTAGGTCTATTCCTCAACACAAGCTTAGAAAAGAAACAACTCCAAGACCCAGGTATGAAAGTGGTTTCAATGGGTATTGTTATTTTTGTTCTAACTTTGGTCATAAGGCTATGGATTGTAGATTCTATGGAAGAAGAAGGGCTAGAAGCCCCAATGACTCAATTAGATGCTAGACATGTAACCAAGTTGGACATATTGTTGCCACCTGTCACACATGGAGATGCTACACATGCAGTGGGTTTGGTCACAAAGCCCAAGAATGTGCAAGTCAAAAAAGTCAACCAAGGAGAAGTCCTTCATACACAACAACAACAAGATTTGAAGATCAGAAGACAAAGGCCTACAGTCAGGGACACTCTCAGGCATGGAGAAATGAAGTTGATCAAAGAAGTGTTGGAAGTTCCAACATCTCGATCAGGTGCTGGACATGTAACCATGTTGGTCATATTGTTGCACATTGTCGTACGATGAGGTGTTATAGTTGCAGTGGCCTTGGGAACAAAGCTCAAGAATGTTGGAGTACACAGAAGCAACCCATGAGAAGGTTTTCAAACAACACATCAAGGAAATCCAATACAAATGAAGGAACACATGCTGAAAGGACAAATGCCAAGAAGCAAGTATGGATGAAGAAGACCGAGCAGTTACAGATAGGAGACGTTTATCAAAGCAGGGAGGATAGCTGCCATATGGCAAGCCAAGCTTAAGGTCTCTCAAAGACTGTAGCACACCTTGGGTTCATAAGGCTAGGGGATGAACTCAAAGGAGAAAGGATGGCTACTCCAAGCATACGGACAGGTCCTAGGATCGTGCATATTGACAGGGGGAGCAATGACCAATGATCAGTGATTTCAGATACAGGTATGTGGACACCCTTTTCCATTGATGCCAAAGGGGAGGAGATGAAGACAAAAGGGGAGCATGCTCATAGGGAGAGCATGAGTTGTTGTCATCAATGACAAAGGGGGAGATTGTTGATGAAATTGTCATTGATCCCAACATGGACCTGAAGTGGCCCCACAGGTCGTCATTGATGCCACCAAGTCCCACTTGTAGTGCCTTGGACCCCTTACAAAGTGGGTTTGGGCCTTGGATCCCTTACAGAGTGGGTTTGTGCCTTGAAGCACCTTGTAACTAGTTAACAAGGTCCCTTTACCCACAAGGATAGATCTTGGAGCCACCACCTTGTTGAAGATGCTGAAGACCCTGCTGATGGTGCTAAAGACCCTGGAGAAGGTCTTGAAGCCTTAATGGATGATGGAGAACCCCTAGATGGGTTGGAGAAGCATTAATGTCCCATTCTGTGGTCATTCATGCTTTGATGGTATCATAGTATCCCATGAGAAGACCCAACTACCCCACAGATGATGTCATGATGGATCTTGACCCTTGAGGGTCTCCTAGTGTGGTTGAGGTGGTTGAAGAAGCCTATGAAGCCTCTTTCTTGTTGAAGAAGCCTATGAAGCCTCTTTCTTGTTAAAGAAGCCCTGATGAAGTCCTTGGACCCACACTTAGTGGTTTGATGAACTTGCAACCCTTATTGGGGTCATGGAGCTCTTATATGATGATGATGACCTCGTATGGTCCTTGACAGGCTATGGAACCCCTGGTATGATGAAGAAGCCCATGGAACCCCTGATGAAGACCCTGGTACCCTTGCAAAGGTCATGGATCCCACTACTTGCACTTGACATGGTTAGATGGCATGATGATGTGGTCTTTGTGACTTAATGAAGTCATGGAACCTTGTGAAGGCCTTGATGCCCATAACTTGCACTTGATGTGGTTAAGGAATCCACACACATATTGGCTTGATGATGGTCCATTTAGTGACAAGATTGAAGCCCATGATGGCACCTTGCACATGGCATGCCATTAAAAGCCCTAGTGGCTTGATGCAACCCTATGAAGATGTGGAGGACACACTCCCATGAATTTTAAATGATGTGGTTGACTTAGCAGATGCATATGATTATGTGATTAATGCTTGATATAATTTGATTGAATAAAAGAAGGTTAAAAAGTATTAAACTGCTCTCACACTGATTCACCCCCCCTCTCAGTGTGGCCATTGTGTCCAACAGTCCATCATATGCATGAGTGCCATGGATCTAATAGAACAACACCAATCGTGCACTTTGTTATGTCGTCATCCTCATCACGCATGTCCTCCACCTAACTAGATGCATGCAAGTCCACCTGTGATTCTGTCAAACCCCTGTCATGAGGTGATTTTTTGGCTTCAACATCCTTTATAGATTTGGAACTTTTTCCCTTCTTCTCAACCGATAAGCGTGGCTCCTCCACATAGGGTGCTCTAACAACCTTGTCAGATTCTTCTGATTTTCCTACATGGCTTGCAAAAGTTCCATTGTGACTTCCCCCTTGGTCTTCATCCTCCTTGATTCCCTGCTACCACTACTGAAATTTGAGAAATTTAAGTGTTGGTCACTCAATTAATGCAATCTGAAATGTCCTTGCTCTGATTTCCCTTCAGGTTGACAGGAAACCCAGCTCTGATACCACTATAATATCCCTTCTACTGCTAGTATGTTTTTATGTGTGGACTGCTGGTATGGTTTGGATGGTTACTTCCGTCAAATAATTTGTAAAACCTATTTTACCACTATTATATGATATCCAAGTAGTCCTAGGCTAAGTATAGGTTGACTATGTGTGTAATTTGACTCAAAACTTTCGTCAAACAATTACCTTGTTTCCCCTTTTTACCACTAACACTTGTATGGACTGGTTTTCATATTTTGGTGTATTTGTTGGAGTGTAAATTTTGTCAAACAGTTGGTACCCAATGGTGTTTATGATACCTAATATAAACACGAGCTTCCAATGAAAAACAACAAACATATATGCTAAGAACAGCAATACTTTAACATCAACAGAATCAGCAATAACAATAGGAAATGTATTTATTTCTGACCTAGGCATTCAAATCTGAACTGAAATAAACTTTTACAAACCCAGCATCACTTCCTTTAGCTGCTACAGCAATAATAGAGTCTGTAGGAGATAGGAACAGCTGATATGGTGAATATACAGGCCCCCAACCAGTAAGAACAAGCTACTACACGAAGGTATGGCCTGTAGGGAGGAAGAATAAACCTAAATGTGGTGTTTACAACCTGCTGGTACAATGTACAGCCTACTGGTAGAGATAAACCTTGCAGTTAGATGTGTGCATCCCCCAACTCAGTGTGCACCTCCCCAAGACCAGTGTATGACCCAAAACAGTGAGGAATGTTGCCTCTAGCAATGGCACGGCCCTTCTACCTCCATCACACGTGCCAATAATGGGAGAACGGCCCTCTTTCCTCAGCTGATACAGTCTTCAGTGGTTGCATCCTCTCCCGTAGACCCCATAACTCCCTACAATGTCATGAAATTCTGCAAATACTGATGCAATCTTCTATGACACTAAATAATCCTCTCCAACAATGAACAACAATGAGAAATCTAAGTGATTTCTCCTCATACAATAGCTAGGGTGAATTTGTCTCACCACCAAAACTATTTCACCCTTAGGGTTTTCATCATGTTCTCACATCCATGTTAGGTGGAGCCACCATGATGCAGATCCGGTACCAAAGCACAGAGCCAGTCCTTACATGACCATGCGCAGAGCTATGCGACATTGATTATTGGCGGAGTGCCTCATTTTCAGAGATCATTCAAGGCATATTCCAGGTTCCCATGTCACAGTTGTTCCCACATGACCCCATGGAGATGAGTTTGCTAGGTCATGGTTCACTTGGATCGCAGCAGAGAGCAGTGTTAGTTTTTCCCTTGCCCATCCTTGTCAAAGATCATCACTCAAATTCATGCAGCAGAGCAGGTATATGGTTATGCACATGGATGTTATATTTTGTCTTCTTTATTTAAGTTAGTAGATGGACTTGACAGTAGGTCACTAACTGGTTATCCTATGCTTCATTGGTTCTTGTAGTAGGCTAACTGTTGGAGAAGTCATGTTGCCTTGATTGTAAGGCTCTCTTGTATGCACAGTGGTTCCCCCATTTTTGGTACAAACTTGGTCACTTTGGTTCAACTGCTAACCTTGGAATCGCTTATCATTGTCTTCACGCATCTGACCCATTCATACTTGATCTTTACCCTAACTTGGACTGAGATGTGTGATCTAGAGGACTCCCCCCTTTGACCCCTATGTATGTTGGACCTCATGTTGTTTGTGTCTCAGCTCTGGGGTGTGTGGGAATATAACTTCAACCATGGATCTACTTCCTGTCAATTGCCCCTGATATTGTAGTAGTGGGTAGAGTTGTGTCTTCCACTAGGTGTACCCATTAGACCTCAAAGCAAGTATATCTGCCATCATTACATATATGTGTATCATGCTATATCCACAGAAAGTGAATTGAAATGAAATTGAAAGTACCCCTTATGAAAGTTGCAAATAGTTGTACTTCTTAGCACATGTAAAATCATAAGAGGGTAATATGAAAAGAGCCTATAAAAGCATATGACCAAATGCCAAATCTAAATGAATGTTGGCCAAGTGAAATAAGTTTAATGATTATTCCTCATAGAGCCTAAGGGTTGGGACATGATATGGAGTAAGGGACAGTTAATTCTAAGTGCCCCCTAGAACCTCACTGCATTACAGTCACATGTGTACTCATCACAGGGGTTCTAGAAAAGATCCTCATGGAGCTTGAGACAAGCTTGGATGTGAGTTGCAGATTACTCATTAGGGTCTAGTGGCGGTTTCCTAAACACTTTATCCCATTTGTGAGACACTACCATCCCCTACTGTTCTCCAGCATGCTTAGGTTGATATCACCAACCTTGTAGTTTCCTATGTGAGGTGAATCCAGGATGGATGGTAGAGGGACAAGCAACTAAGGAGGTGGAACCAAGACTACCTAGACTCCCAAATGGATGGTTGTCACACCAATCGAGGCAGCCTTCACTTTATGTTATCTTAGCCCAAGACAACAAAGGGGGAGACCCAGATCTACTCCCGATAGGAGAGATCAGACCTAGACACCAGATCAGATCAAGTAGACTTGAGGTACGTAAGGTGTAAGGTAGATGGAAACCCTAAATCTATGGATGATGTCACTAGGTGAACCAGGGCTTTGGATTAGGGTTTAGGAAGTGTGAGGCTTGATCCAAAGTGGGACACAGGTGAACTATGAAGTGAATACTAGATCTGGGGTTAAGGTACTAGTAATAAGTGAAGATATCCAATGCCTTGGGAAACGAAACCGATGCAGGGATGGCAAGGACAGGATTGGGGCTATCTAATACCTATGGATAGACTCGATGAGAGATATGACAATATCAAAGTACCAGAGTCATCAGGGAAAAATCAGATTTGCAAGGAAAAGAGGCCAAAGAGGGGCTAGCGCTAGGGTTGGAGATCAGTGCCTTGTCGGATTTAGGGCAATCGAGTCACTATCTACCCAACGTTGGGAGAGACCCACATGGGAGACGCCCCATTCTACAGACCCAGAAAGGTACTTTGGCCGAAAAAGTCAGTTTATGAGAGAAACCAACAGCAAGGTGGCTAGCGCTAGGGTTTGGAAGGGCAGATCCTTAGATCTAGGACAATCTGGAGACCACCAGCTCAGCGTTGGAGGAGAAATGGAATGAGGATGACCTGATCTACAAACCCAAGTTGGAAAATTGCCGAAAAAATAAGATCTGGGAAAAAGTCAGAAAAATGATGAGGAGCGCTAGGGTCTTGGAAGACAGTTTCTCAAATCTAGGGCCACCTGTCAGCATCTAGCTCAGCGTTGAAGGTGATTTGGAGAGAGGAGGACCCGACCTACAAACCCAAGAAGGAATTTTGCCAAAAAAATCAAATCCCAGAAAAAGTCAGAATTTCACGAGGAGCGTTGGGGTTTGAGCAGACAGTTTTCCAGATCTAGGGTAAACCAGCCACTTTCAGATCAACGTTGAGGGTGAATTTGGGAGGGGAAGACCCGATCTACAAAACCCAGCAGTGGTTTGTCTAGAGATCGAGCGTTTTATTTTTTAATATTTTTTGTTTTTTTAATTATTATGGAATTTTCAGTAAAATGAGGAAAAGCAGGTACAATGGATTGAGATCTGGAAGAAAGAGACTAACCCGTAGATCTTACCTGAAAATCCTTGTAGATGCCTTGATGATGATAATCCCTACTATCCCGATCAGTTTGAGAAGACCTGAGTGAGTTTTAAGCCCAACGTTCTGCTCCAAGTGACCACTGCGCCCTCTCTCCTGGACAAGCAAACGTCAACAATATCATATTTGTCGTAACACGAAAGAAAAGCAAGATCTACAGAAAAGTAACAAGTTGTAATCATAGATCACAATGAAGCCAATGAAAACCCCCTGATCCAAGACGAAGCCAATCCAAGTGAGTTGAGGATCCCCTGCAAAAATGCCCAAGATGAAGTCGCCCTCCTGTAGACAAGACAATGATCCCAAAGAAATATAGATCTCACACAAATTTCCCGAATGCTAGGAAGCAAGACTTTCAAATCACCATCTAAGAACACCAGATGCAAAGGAGATCCAAGAAATATCCACAAGAAAGTTTTCTATTAATCAGATCCAAGAGCCAAAGACCCCTTACAAATGAGAAGCTCTCTCCTTTGAAAAGGAACAAGAGAACCAAAATCCTAACCACTTTCAAAACGAGTGGCTAAGATTAAAAGATATAAATGTTCTAATTAATGGTTGAGATGAGCTCAACATACAATACATGGATCAATATAACCATAAAGTACCAAAGTGGACTAGATCACCCATAAAGAGGGTTCCCCACTCAACAAAAAATAAATGAAGCACATGGTGGGTCCATGGAGTGTTAACTAACTCCCTCTTGGTGTCCCCATGGCACAATAAAACAATATAATATTTTGATTTTTTGACTTTGTGCCTCCTTGAGGAAATCGTGAGCCTCCCAAAAGCTCCAGAAAGTAATATAAAAATGCCCAAAAAAATAGGTGTGGGCCCAATCAAGTGCTGCAACTGCTGGAGAAGGTGCGGAGGACATCACACTCATCATCATGACTCATCCCATGTCATTTCCTTGCCTCAGTAGCTCAAATCGATTTCTTCAATAGCCATTTAATCATTTTGTAATCTGACTTGGAAAATGTGAACCTGCCAAAACAGCCTCCTAGGGTGCCTACGTTGTCCAACTGAGCCCACCAGGCTCTCTGGGATGGGGGTACTATGGTACAATTAAGTGGTTGCAACCCCCTATGCCCCATACAGCACCCTAGGAGATCCAATAAAAACATCTCCCTGCTCAGACACATCATCCTGTGAAGCAAAACTGCATCAGAAGGGTAAAATGAGCTTGACCATCTCTGCAAGTGCCCGAAATTGAAAATAAGCTATCTCACTAGACTCAGAAAGTCAAAATCCATCTAGGGTGTATACTCATACCCTTTCCAGGTCTCTACCTAATCATCAACAATATCCAATAGACAATATAATCACCTGTAAATGACCAGATACCAATAATATAACTCAGACTGTCATCCATCTGCTGCAAGTGTTACAAGGCTAAGACATGCTCTACAAATCATTTAAGTAACAATCATAACAAGTAGCAATCACCTCACTGGCAGTACATCAACCAAATACATATATAGGGTTTTATTTATTATTACTCAGACTAGACTTTCAGGACTATACTCACTTCATAGTTGTAGTCAATTTGCTAGTGAAGGGTGAAGGCTAAAATTTACAGGGTTAGGACAAAGGATGACTACCAATTCAACATTGAGACACTTCGGATATGGAAGGGAATACTCACTATAACCATATGTCGAACAAACAACAATACAAGGAATGGCAGTGCCTCACAAACGGTTGAGTTGTTCAGAGAGTGCTTATTCAACTTAGGCATCATGTCTACATCAAGTTTGATCCAGGTTCATTAAGATCATCGATTTTATTTCCATGGCCTTTTTGGCCTATATGACCCTTTGGGACTTCACCAACGCTTAAAAGCACAACTAATTGCAGCTTTCATCAAGGACATATTCAAATTTATAAGGTCAGCAATATTCGTATATAGCATATATTTAACCATTGCTTTTGGGACATTTTCTTATACCCTTTGCGGGGTATTTTAGCATTTCATTGCTCTTGCCCTTTACTCACATATGTTAAGAAACACATTCTAGAGTTTACAATTTCCATGAGTGCATATATAAATATTTCCAATACAAGCAATACATGAGCTTTTATTTTTGGCCAACAACATCTCAAGTGACCAGGGGGAGTTTTGCACAGTGCCAAACATCGGGACAACAGACCAGAATGATTTAGGCATACAATCCAACTTACCAAAGGCAAGTTCTGTCACCAACTCAGAGCCGAGACACAACATAAACAGGGAGGTTTGTCCAACAAAGGTTATAGCGGGGAAAGGTCCTCCATGCCACAAGTCAAGTAGTAAGTCGGGTTAAAACAAAGCTAGAAGGAAATGGATGGGTGGAGACAATGAACAATGAAGCCAACACTAGCAAGCCAGAGTATGGTGGGAATGACTACCTGTATTCTCCCTGGGGAGGGTAAAACCAATGAGTATAAATCAAGAATTTCCAAGTCTAAGTAGGGACATCAATACATAATACAAATACATCCAAGTCTGTATATTTATGACCGCCAAATCATGACACCAAATGCTAGTACATGTCACAAAAGATGAGTATAAGAGCAATGATAACCATAACACAATATAATAAATGCCGAGTCATAACCATGCAAATAATCCATATGAACCATCATCTGTCCAATGAGAAAACACTAATACCAATTTGGGCATCACTAACTACTCTGCAAATGACTAAATGGCTACATCAGTCCTCGAATCTGAGTGTCCTGAGACTCAGTCCTGACCTAGGAGAGTATAATATGGGATCTCATATGTAAGAGATCTGGCTAAAAAAAAGTACTGTATATGAAAAATAGAATATGGTAGCCTGGCTACTATATATGGGATAACATATGTCACTATGGCCCCTGTATCCCCTGCTTGTCCAAAGGATCTCAGTATCAAAGTTTGCAAGTATTCCCTTTTTCTTTAAGCTTGTTTGATCACCTCACCCATAGCTAGCAAGATGACCAAGTTTGTGAGTGTGCATACATTAGAGGCTTCTTGAAAAGGTAACAAGTCTATTCTGACTTAGGCCTAGTTTCTTTTGTATTCCATGATGGATCACTATTGCATGTCACTTATTGTTTTAGTTATCCTACTAATATAAATAAGGGATCATATTGACATCCTCTTATGCTTACGAGTCTTCACAGCTTCATTTTTGTCATTACTTGACCAGTTTGACTTGGTCAAACTAGTTTGACCAAGCCAAAAATAGGGTCCCAAGAACTTTGGATCCAAATGCGCAATTTCTAGTTTTTATTACCCCCATGGATCCCATACATGATTCCATGCTTCAGTTTCCCATGACGCAACCCAGTCGGTGAGAATTTTATTTATTATTAATTATCAGGGCCATGTTTATATTAGTTTGGCATGGATTGAGCTACACAGTGCACACTTGATGGATTTTGGTGGTTCTTGTGATCGCCATTAGTAGATTTGGGATCTATGATTTCATTGCCACTGTTGGTTTGGGCATCCGAGCAAGGGCGATAGCTATTGTTGGAAAATTATGGTGTACCAGCATAATTAAAAAATAAAATGTGACCATTGACTTAGTGAACCTTATCAAAGTGGATAATGTGGGGTGGCTTGTGACTTGGATTATTATCATGACATTGTACTATGGTTTTGAGCTTGTATTATATGATTATTGTGAGAGTTGGGCCCACACATCTATCTTTCTCCTAGAGAGGGGGTGCACTTGCTCCATGGGGGGCGCATTAGTGGGAAACATGTTATGTATCATTTGACACACCTTTTATCATTGGAAAAGGGGTGCCTTAGGGAGACTTTTGACCCTAGACGACCCCCTCTCTCACCCCATGACTATTATTTGTACTTTGTACTCACCTAGAGAGGGTGCACCACATGATAGCAACTTCCTTCTTTTGCTCATGATGTTATGTCCGACGCTCTTTTGACCATTGATTTGTTTTGATGAGAGTAGACCGCATCCCTTCATCATTTTGGGCTAGGGATCTTGCTTTCCATTTCTCTATTTAAGAGAATCTTGGCTCATTGTAATGGTCTTTTGACTCTTGAGAAATTGAATAGAGAGACTATTCTTCATACTTGTCTTATGAATCTTTTCATAAATGTGATTGTGAAATCTTCCGAGCTACAACATTATCCATGCTTTGAGTTTCCATTTTGTGCATCATTATTTATCTAGCATCACTTGCAGGAGGGAGTCCTTGCCTGGGCGAATTGGTGGTTGCGCCTCCCTTTGTCTGACACTTCATTTTGAGGGAGTTTGCTAAGATTTTGATCTGCAATTTTCTTGTCACCTTTCTCTTAGCATTTGGTCTCTCATTCTTGCAATTATTTTCAATTTAGTCATAGCATTTGGATTTTGTTTTGCAGCTTGCTAAAATCACTCCTTGTTGTGGCAGGGCATTTTGGGCTCAAAGAAATTAGCTTGTTCATTGTGGAGAATCAAGACATTTGAATTGTTGGTTGGCAAGGGGAGAATAACCTCAACCGAGCTTCATTTTTCCAAGCAAGTATCTCTGCCTCTCTCTAGTTTATTTTTCATTCCATAGTCAGTTGAAAATAAACATAAATAAAACCCCTTAATTATAGCCAAAAATTTAACCATCAAATCTTAAATCCTTCAAAACCCAAGTTAGAAATGCTCTAAAAACCCTAGGTACCAAGTTTGACTTCATTCCGACTCCATTAACCCTTGTCGAACACTAGTATACCTACATGGAAATCGCCCTCCTTGGGCATTTCCACTGTTTGTTGGTATGACAACTTGGGTATGCTTGTTTGTGTTTGAACTTGAATATCTTTTATCAAACTTGCACTTTTATTTGTTGGGAACGAATTCTTGTGCCATTTTGTGATTATTTCACTTGCATGCCAAATATACATACAACACATCTTGGTTTAAGTGTCCTAGCACATTATCATTCCTATATCTGATAATTTACTCGTCACTATTGGGGTATTGCTTTAGTTAGCTAAGGATTTCATTCATTTTTTAAGCCTTATCAACTTGCTCTTCAACGCACCTCACCCTTTTAGCTATTTCCATTGATCTAGGATTTAATTACCAAGACCACTTTGCATTTATCTATCATATGCTTGCATTCCTGTGTGTCTTGATTTGAAACAGTTAACCATCACTGGTTAGCTAGGGTCTCCCCCTTGGCTCAACTCAGGCTTTGCCTAAAGCAAAGAGAGCCTCTTCTGGTGTGACACTTGCATCATTTGCAAGGGTTGAGGCACTCTGACGTCATCGAGTTTAGTTGCCTTCCCTCTGCCCATCCCGGATAGGATCCTTCATAGAGGCAACTACAACTTAGGTGATAACACATCCCAAGAGTAACAAGCTACAAGAGATCTCCAAAACTTTTCAAAAATGAGAAAATAATATAAATGAATGGTGAGGGGGTTGATTTCCCTATTTAAGCTCAATTTACCCTTTTTTGACCATTTTACCTTTTTTTCACCACTTTCACCTTTTCTCGCTCAATTAAACAATTGAAGTGGCTTTATAAAGGCACTTTATGAATTAATCATTCAATGTCACTTTATAATGTACTTTTGGCTCATGTGACATCAATAATTAATTTCACTTTTGTCAACTATAGCCTACGGAAGCTGGATAGGCTAATAAGTTGTCCCCTTGGTGATCATACAAAAAGGGACATGACACTCCTCCCTTCTCGAGATTGCTTCTCCTCAAGCAACTACAAACCGAGATACTGCAAGAACTATTCTCTCTCCCATGTGGCATCTTCTACCGGCCAATCTCTCCACCTGATATAGTACTCACTGACCACTCTACTCCTCAACCTCCTCTCTCGGGCATCCAAAGCCTCCTTGAGAGTCAGTATCACCCATCCCCTTTCATATAGTGGCGGTAACTCAATGGAAATGGTAACCTGCGGACCCAATGCCTTCTTGAGGCGTGATAAATAGAAAATACTACGAATCTAGATACCCTCTAGAAACTCTATCTCATAAGCTACCTCTCCAACTCTCCAGATCACCCTGTAAGGACCACAGCGATGCACCCTCACCCTCTCATCGCCACCTCTCCTCAATGGAAACGATCTATGTGGTTGCACCCTCAAGAAAACCATGTCCCCAATCTCAAAGTTGTGCTTCACCCTATGTCTATTTGCATACATCCCTTCCTGAATTTGGGTGGTATGCAACTTGTCATGAGTGGTTTCGTATCACTGCTCACCTAAATGTAACCACTCTATCCATGGCCTCACATTGTCATGCAAATACCTCTCAACTCGTTGGTTCACCATCTCTGCCTGACCATCTGTCTGAGAGTAGAAACTTGTACTGGGAGTCAAGCTTGTGCCTACAAATATGAACAACTCCTACCAACATGCGCAAAGAAATTTGTTGTCCCAATCACTAACAGTGACTCTGTGTTGCTCATGAACTCTAACATCTTCCCAAGAGATAGTTTTGTCACCCGTGCTGCCAAATACTCCAAAGAAATCAATGGGAAGTGCATGAAATCCCAACACGCATACAATCTGTTCTCTAGACCTTCGGTAACCTGTGATGCAATCTAACAACATGCTCTCCCTCCTTGACCCTAAAATGGACAAAGACTACATCAACCCTACTGGAGGAGTGTGTCCTGACGTACTCTATTGACAATTTGTACACTCTCCCATGTGTCCCAACACAACATGCGCAAAGTCCCTCCATGCGAACCTCTCTCGGAACTGCTTGCAAGTAGTAAAGTCACCAGGTTCCCAAACTAACCTATAAGATGTGAACCACCCTCTACTCATAGCGTTGATTTGTAAGGTGCTAACACAAGAACCAACCTTAATACCCCTGATAAGACAGTCAACCATATGTTGCATAAACTCGATCAACTCCTCGAAAGGAAACTCCTCCAAGAAATCAATCCCATGCATCCCAAGAGTAAACTCCTGAAAGAAAAACATGGCCATCTCATCAGTATCGGCTACGGAACTACCAGACACTGTAATCCCAGGCTTCCAAGTTGTCCTCCGAGAGGAACCATCATGCTGGCGTTGCACCCCTCTAGTCATAATCATCTAATCAAAATGTTCAGACTGCGCTCTTAGTGAAGTCAAAATCTGCCAATCCATTGGTAGACTCGACCTTGGCTATCATGAGGGAAAATCTACCTCGCCATATAGCACAAAGCTCAAGAACAACATTCCCACAATGACACAGATCAATCACCAACACAACCCTATCAATCATCCTCATCATCTGTTACAGCCGATCACTCCAATGAATGCCAGGATCCCACCACCAAATTGGAAGTCCACCCCTCCCAATGTCAGCTATTGAAATCTCTGTGAAGCGATCTAATAGGGTTTGGGTCTCCTCTTGTGCACCCTGCACACTAATCTCAAAGTCCAAATGAAATAAATTTGTCATGGCCACAATCCAACCTATCTCATCCAACTGAACCAGGTAAACCTCCCATGTCCTGTTGTATAACAAAAATAGAAGTCTCCACCGCTACATGTAAGGTTGAGAAGTAGCTAGTGCATTGATCAACCCCAAGGGCATGACCAAGAACCCATAATGAAGTCTAGAAGCATACCTATGAGTATCCTAATCCCTTTCCCTCATTTGATGATATCCCAGATAAAGATCGATCATCGAGGGATATACTACTCTTTGAGGCTCACCAATCCACTCACCAATCATGGGTAAACCAAACTCAATAGTATGCTCAAGGTCTCTGTCAAGAGGTCTCCCTGGAGTAAACGCTCCAAAACTCCTTATACCCCACCGTGTGCTAATGTGTGCCCCTGTATACTATTGCACACCACTATATCTCCCTATATCATCCTGTAACTTGTATGTGCTAATGTATCCATCAATTTACTGATGTCAACTGAACCTGTGTCCCAAAGTTATGTGTCCTCCTCTGTAGCGAAGTCTTGATCCTGTGATTGGCTCTCCAAAAGAAACGGATTATGATCACCACATTGCAAAACATGAACATAAGAAAAACCCTCTGAGTCATAGCTCTCCTCAAGTACCTGCCAATCCAAATGCTCCTCATGCAAGAACATCTCAAGAGGATCCTCCCTCAAATCATGAGTACCACTCACACCCTCATGTGTCACAACTGCCAAAGATGATTGAGTTTCTGCTATCATGATGAAGAGCATGCCAAGCTCAACTGGTAAGAAATTTTCTCAACCTCTCTTTTCTTGTCTTCAGCGAACTTGAGAGCAAGATCCCTGCCCATGAATAGTTGCATGTATGTGATATCCCCTTTCGCTTCATCTCGCTTACAGGGATAATTGGGCATCCTATTAGACTCCCATGAGCTATTGTGTCCACATCCAGGAGTTACAAAGGAACCACATAGCTTAGAAAGTGAGTTGTGCATGCAAAAGTGGTTTAGTGGTTTTGGGTCACCCGTGGTATTTTCCCATGGTATTGGGCCCAAATGAAGAATAAAAAGAGAAGGGTCTCACTCATGGAGGACATGATTATTGATTTTGGACATTGTTTCTTAAGACTGTCTAGGGGTTAGTCGTCCAGAGTTTTAATTTGGACCTGGCAAACTCCATCCACCAATTGGGGTTTAGTTTCGGTGGTGAAATATCCACGCTAGCTAGACAAGAAGGACCCATCTAGGGTCCTTACTTGAGATTCATCTTGTAAATTGGCCAGTTAAGTAGTAGAAGAGCCATGGCATATTCCCAGTGTTTGCTTTGTTCCTTGTGTGGTTTCAGCTTCCCTAGCATCCATCGGATATTGTAAACTGATCTTCATTCATGATAAAATGCCAAGGATGTTTCTCTTGTTCCGGTATGAGATATTTTAAAATTGTTTGCAAAGGCTTGTTTAAAAAGTTTGCATTCGAGATATTACAAAGAAATCTGATTTCATCTACTCTATTGCTTCTTTGATTATGCGCAATTGAGCACTAGTGACTCCACTTGCCACTCCTTTTTGTCTCTCCTCAAGGTGAGTTTTCCAAATAAGATCCTCAATGAATTTATGAGCACCATTTTCCCTTTTTAATGCTTGCACAATTTGCTCCTCAGTGACCAATAAATGACCCTCCAAATCATACAATGCTAAGTATCTTTGTTCACTTTCCTCCAAGTGGTATGTGTTGTCACACAATAGATTTTTTTATTTGCTTTCATCTATACAAATAATATCCTCATCAACAACAACTGACACACCAAATGATACCATGCAATGATGGGACTCATGCGAACTATACAGAATTTCTTATTTGTTTTCACCCACAAAATCAACCCCTTCTTTGTCATCCTCCACACATGGCTCCTGAGAAGCTAGATCAATATCCCATGAAAAATTTTCAAATACCCATCCCTCGTCATATTTAGGTACAGTCATGTCTACATCGTCATAAGTGTCATAATTAGGATAAGGCATTGAATCCTAATCATACTTAGGTGATCATAAGCATCACTACTAAGTTATGATGTTGAATCCTCAATAATGGTTGATCGGAATTCCGCATCATATGTGCCACCAACTTGTCCATCACATCCATGAGTGTCATGGGCCTCATACAACAACATCGGGCCTCATACAACAACGCTAATGGTGCACTAGATGTTGTTGTGTTGTCATCCTCATTACGCACGTCCTTCACATGACTAGATGCATGCAATTCCACCTATGATTCTGTCAAACCCCCGTCATGAGGTGAGCTTTTGGCTTCAACAGCCTTTCTAGATTTGGAAATTTTTCCCTTCTTCTCAACCAATAAGCGTGGCTCCTTCCACATAAGGTGCTCTAACAACCTTGTCAGATTCTTCTGATATTCTTGCATGGCTTGCACAAGTTCTATTGTGACTTCCCCCTTGGTCTTCATACTCCTTGATTCTTTGCTACCACTATTGAAATTTGAGAAATTTCAGTGTCAATCACTCAATTAATGCATTCTGAAATGTCCTTGCTTTGGAGTCCCCTCAAGCTGGCAGGAAAACCAGCTCCGATACCACTGTAATATCCCTTCTACTGCTAGTATGTTTTTATGTAAGGACAACTGGTCTGGTTTTGGATGGTTACTTCCGTCAAAACAATTTGTAACCCCTTGTTTACCACTACTGTATGATATCCAAGTAGCCCTGGGTTGAGTATAGGTTAACTAATTGTGTAATTTGACTCGGAACTTCCGTCAAACAGTTACCTTATTTCCCCTTTTTACTGCTGACACTTATATGGACTAGTTTTCACATTCTGGTGTATTTCTTAGAGTGCAAATTTATGATACTTAATATAAACACAAGCTTCCAATGTAAAACAACAACCATACATGCTAAGAACAGCAAGCAACACTTTAACATCAACAGAATCAGCAATAACAATAGGAAATGCATTTATTTCTGACCTAGGCATTTGAATCTGAACTGGAGTAAACTTTTACAAACCCAACATCACTTCAATTAGCTGCTACATCGATAATATAATCTGTAGGTGATAGGAACAGCTAATAGGGTGAATATACAGCCCCCAACAAACAAGAACAAGATGCTACAGGAAGGTACAGCCTATAGGGAGGAAGAATAAGCCTAAATCTGGTGTTTTCAGCCTGCTAATACAAATATGAAAATGTACAAAGTGTTGGTAGAGATATAGCCTGCAATTGGATGTGTGCAACCCCCTAACTCAGTGTACGACTCCCCAAGACCAGTGTATGACCCACAGAAGAGAGGAATGCTGCCTCTAGCAATGGTATGGCCCTCCTAGCTCCATCACACATGCCAATAATGGTAGCACGACCCTCTTTCCTCAGCTGATACAGTCTTCAGTGCTACGTCCTCTCCCTTAGAACCCACAGCTCGCTGCAATGTCATGAAATTCTGCAAAAATTGATGAAATCTTCTACGGCGCTGAATAATCTTCTCTGACTTTGAAGCACAATGAGAAATGTGAGTGATTTCTCCTCATACAATAGCTAGGGTGGATTTGTCTCACCACTGAAACTATTTCACCCTTAAGGTTTTCATCCAAAGAGCAACAAGCTACAAGAGCTCTCCAAAACTTTTGAAAATGAGAAAATAGCATGAATGAATAGTGAGGGGGTCAATTTCCCTATTTAAGCTCAATTTACCTTTTGTTGGACCATTTTACCCTTTTTCCACCACTTTTACCTTTTCCCGCTCAATTAAATAATTGAAGTGGCTTTATAAAGTAACTTTATGAATTAATCATTCAATGTCACTTTACAATGTACTCTTGGCTCATGTGACATCAATAATTAATTAATCCCCTTTTGTCAATTATAGCCTATGGGAATTGGATAGGCTAATAAGTCGCCCCCTAGGTGATCATTTGAAAAGGGACATGACAAGGAATTGGAGCAGTATTGATGCAAGAAAGAAGACCATTGGCTTTTGAAAGTAAACAATTCAAGGAAAAAGACTTGGTGAAATCTACATATGAAAAAAAAATGGAAACAATTTTGTATGCAATAAAAAATGTCGACAATATCACATGGGGAGGCACTTTAAAGTCAATATATTACAAACCATGGCAGCCTAAAGTACTTTTTGGAGCAAATCCTGTCATCAAAAGAGCAAGAAAATGGGTAGCAAAAATTGAAGGATTTTATTTTGAAATTATCTACAAGAATGGGAAGGACAACGTGGTAGCAGATGCCCTTTCCAGAATATAAGTAGCCTCCATTTTATATTCCATTACATCTTCCATTCCTGTGTGATTGGAAGAAGCTCATCATGAATGGAAAGAAGATAATAGTACTAAACAAAAAATAGAGTACAAAAGAAGGGAAGATCTCTATAGAACATTGGGAGTGGAAGAGAGATATCCTTTGGTACAAGGGTAGAATATTTGTATGCTCTCAATCAAAGTTGAAACAACAAATATTAAAGGAGTCTCATAACTCTCTGATAGTCGAACACTTAGAGTTCCTTAAAACATATCAAAGAATCAAAAAATATTTTTTGGGGGAAGGAATGAAAAAAGATATTCAAACATTTTTAAGAGAATGTCAAGAGTGCCAAAGAAATAAATGAGAGACAGTCAAGCCTCCAAGGTTACTTCAACCTTTACAAACACCTAATCAAAGATGGGAAGAGATATCAATGGACTTCATTATAGGTTTACCAAAAATAGAAGGTAAGGATGTCATGTTTGTGGTTGTGGATAGACTCACCACATTTTCACATTTTTGTGGAATTCAAAGTACATATACTATAAACCAAGTGGCAGAAGTGCTCATGAAGGAAATCCATAGACTTCATGGATTTCCTAAAGTAATAGTCAGAGATAGAGATCCAAACTTCATAGGAAATTTTTGGAAAGAGTTAAGGAAGATAATGGGAACAACAGTAGATATGAGTTCGACATATCATCCACAAACAGATGGCCAAACAAAAATAGTTAACAAATGTTTAGACGGTTTTCTTCATTGCTATTCTTCATAAAAGCAATCTCAATGGGTCAACTGGATTCCTTTAACATCATAATGGTATAATACCATCTATCACACATCTACTAAAATGTCTCCATTTGAAGTTCTCTATGGTTATCCAACTCCTAGTATCACATCTTTTTTACAAGACCATTCCTAAGTACAAGCAACAAATGCACATATGGAAAAGACTAAAGAAATTTTCAAATCCTTAAAGAAAACCTTCAAATGGAAAAGAACATGATGAAGCAACAAGTAGATCAACATCAAAGTGAAAGACAATTTGAGGAAGGTGATTGGGTATTTTTGAAACAACAACCTTATAAGCAATCTACTCTAAAACAAAAGATGAATAAAAAATTAGCTCCAAAATTTTATGGGCCTTACAAGATTCTTCACAAGATTGGAGAAGTGACCTATGAGTTAGATTTTCCTTCTTTTGGCATTCATAAGGTTTTTCATTTATCTTACCTGAAAAAAGGTTATGGGGCAAAATATGATAGAGCAAATGAAACTGACAAAATTAGATGAAGAGGGGAAGTTGATTCTTGAACCAAAAAAAAGGTTATCGATAGGCATTCTTTCTCACTTCATAATAGAACCATTGTGGAATACATAATCAAGTGGAAAGATATGCCTCCAAAAGAAGCTACATGTGAAAATGAGCAATTCATGAAGAAACGCCCTGAATTACAAGCTTTGAGGGAAAAAATTTTGTAAAAAGGGGGTTATGTTAAGGCCCTAACCATCATTTATTATTAGTATATTAGTTATGGTTAGGAAGCTGAGTAGTAGGTTGCATCATAATCACTTCATCTCCTATTTATAATAAAAGAGATTCATTTGTATAATCATCTCATCTTGTCTTATGCATTTGATAACCGTAAAAGGAGGTTTCCCTCTAAAAAAGGCTTCTTATTCATCTATTTATTTCATTCTCAAGGTGTTGGGTTATTCTCTTTCTAATTTTATGCTATTTTGGGAATTTGGTGAATAACACAAAAGCTCCTTGACAGGTAGGGAGCTTCTGCAATCTCCTAACCATGTGGGGCCCAAAATCATAAGAAATGTGCTAAAAATCAATTGAATGATCGTTGTTTCTCGTGTAGAGTAATCATCAATGATTAAAAAAATCAATGGAATCTACCAATCATGTCATTTTTTAAATTTTCCATGAATTTCCCCATTGCCAACAACATTCTTCTCTCATCATCTCCAGCAAAGCAAGATCATAAAGTTAACTACCAAAACACAATAGCTCTAAGATTGAGGTGAAGAGATCAGGCGCACAGCAGAAAAGGCCAAGAAAGGACCACAATCCAAGCCATCAAAATGCTATGGACAACTACCTTCAGGCCCTAAGAATTATCGGGGCTCTGATACCAGTGTTGGAAATCTCTTAATGAAGATAGGCATGAGATGCATTTCATTAATATGATAACATATAAATACATTGAGATGTGACTTTTGGTTTCATTTTCTAAGAGGTCCCTTGGACTCCACTATGACTCTTCCTATTCACCTATGACTCTTCGTGTGAATAGAAATAATAATATAATATACCTTTTTTTGGCTCTTTGTGGACTTGGTCTTTAGTCTTGACTTGAGGAATTGTACAACTTGAATGGGCCTCAGAGTTAAGGATATGTGTTCCCCCTTAGATGTCACGTGTTCAAATCCGGAGGGGGTAGGGTATGTACACCTTCATAGATATTTTTGGGCACCTGAGTGGGCCCAATGGTTAAGAATATGTGTTATCTCCGTGGAGGTCACAGGTTCAATTGCGGTGGGGGGTAGGGCTGCACATATTGACCCGTCATAGTGAAGCTGAAAAGGTAGGCATCCTCTTTATGTGAAGTCTCAGCCCAAGCTGTCTATGAGTTATTGGTATATGTGGCTTGCGGGTTGTTGCATATACTCTTGGGAGGTTGCTAAGTTCCCATGATTAAAAAATAATAACAGAATATACTTTACTCTAACCCAAAGGATTAGGTTTCCAACAAAAAATAGCAGTATGGTGCAGACAGTTGTCTTCCCTCATGATCCCAAGACAACCAAGGGGATGCCAAGTATTCATAAGGAGGCAATATCTAATTAAATATGGGGATGCAAGAAGAATGGACAGCAGGGTTAATACGTTGGAAAACCTGATTAGAGAGACCAGCAAGTACACCAAAAAAGAAGAAATGGCTGTGAATGGAGGCGAATATGAAGGTGGCGGAAATGGAAATAGAAACCATAAATAAGGAGTTCGAAGACATTATGGGAGACGTCTCCCCTAAAGGAAGGGCAATAAAGATAGTAAAAAGAAGTGAGACCTCACATCGGCCCTTAGATAAATGAACCTCTATTTGACCCTCATTGATATTATCTGCATGGGGTCTCATGGTATATACAACCGGTACAATATTTATCCCCAACTAATGATATTAGTTCTTGGCTTGACATAGATAACAATGGCTATCTCCCATTTTGTATGTTCAAGGAATCTTGGATGGTTTTCAGTAAAATGTTGGAGGAGAACCCAGCATATGGATAAAAGCATAGATAATACACCAGCTTCTCCAATTTCTCAGACCAATCTTGTCTGTGCTGATAATTCCGTTAAATATAATATAATCGGTTGTCAAGAATTTGAAAGAAAAAACAAGAACAGTCCCAGCGCCACACTGGAAGGCGTCACCATTAGGCTGTACATGCTGTCAAGGAGCATCAAGATGACACAGTTAGCTCCCACCACCCTCGCAGCAGAATGACAAGTTCTCTGCATTAGCTCCGGCCATATCAGGTGCTGAAAAGCCTCCAGAACTTGAACCTGGTAATGATGGATGGGGGCCCATTTGGGTGATTTGATGTCGTAGATTAAGCAGCCTTTTTAAAATGCCATGTACATTATTCTTAGTATTGATAGTTAAAGGAGGCAAAATAACAACGTCCACTAAATTTTACTAACTCGTGTATAAATTCAGGTGCCATTAAAGCAACTTAGAACCTATTTTACATAAGTTCATTGTAATTGCTGTATTCTCTTTGCTTGCCGAATTTAATTTGAAGCTTATTCAAACATGTTAGCCCTGAGTTATGTTTAATCAACATAATAACTGAAACCAGTGCGAAGCAACGTCAAAACTTATCTTCACTGAATTTCCTATTCAAAGCCTATTAAAGTTTTATATATATATGAAATCTTATCCATTTACAGCAACAATCTGCCCTGCCCAAGTGTAAGACATTTATTCGATTTCCACTGCCTAGTAGGACTGAAAAATTAAATTAACGCCACATAACATAACAGAATAAAACAGTATGTTGGGGTCTACAGGCATGTTGCAACAATCCCCGTTAAATTATAATTAACACAGTAATTATTTTATTTATATACGAAAAATAAGGTAACCTTTACATACCGTGTCAAAAACGGTAGAGCGGATGCCTCTCTGTTCAAGAGTGAGGGCGCAAATAAGACCAGACATTCCACCTCCGAGAACCGCCACGTGTGGGTCGTCCCTCACGACAGTCGTGAACTTAACCTGCTCTTGAAGAGATGCTTTGTGGAGTCTAGTCCTCCTTGAAGAACCACGGGATTTAACACCCGGTCTGCCTTGCTTTCGATTCCCGGCGCTTCCGTCGGGTTTAGCGTCATTGTTTTTCGTTGGGGGTGAGTCATTCTTTGGTTTGGTTGCAGAGTTTGTGCATGTGGAGCATTTATCTCGGTGGGAGGATGACATGAAGTGGGGAATTTCATTGGCAGTGGCAAGAGAAGATTGCGTAGTCCAGGAGAGGCTAATAGCGGAATTCATTCTTTGTGTAACCTGGATCATTTGCGGGATGTCAAATGCACTTTCAACTTCTTATCTGTTTGTTTGTTTGATTTTTTTATCGTTGTTTAAATTTTGAAATAATTTATTTTATTTGTCAAAAATATATATCTCAAAAATAAATATGATATATATTTTAATGATGATTATGCGACAGGTATTTTCACTGGGCAATGGTATGTTGGCGACTGCCATGACCATATCATCAGGTGAATCGGTGCTTTACTATAGAGGTGTGAGATTTTTATTGGAAAATAAATAAAAATTTATTAATGAAGCTATTTTATTTTTTAAGTGTATAAAATAAAAATTATATATATATATATAAAGGAGTGGATCAATTTGTTAGTATTTAGTATTTGTTGAATTTGTTAGTATTTGTTGACGATTTAAAAAGGGTTGAGTGTTTTTTTTAGTTCTTGGTTAGCGAGCATTTTTTAGTATTGAGTATTTGTTCATGATTTAAATTTTAAAAATGATTGAGTGTATTTTAGTTCTTGGTTAATAAGTGTTTGCTAATTGTTAGTTGATGGTTCAAAAGCATTGAGTATTTGTCCATTAGGTTTGTGATTCAAAAGCGTTGAGCATTTGCTAGTGATTGGTTGATGATACAAATTCCTGTAAGCCTCAAAATGAGCATGTTACTCTCTTATCTTTAAGTATGGGACATTGCATAAATATGGGACATTGCTTGTTAAAGAAAAAAATAAGCCTCATAGTGCACATGTAGCTATGTTATCCTAAGTATGCTAACTAGATTGGTCTACTTTTTTGGACCTTAGGGATTGGACACTACATGATAAACCCCAAAAAAATGTTATTTTTTGAGACATAAAATTCAATTACCAAGGTTTCACTAATTCAGTGAGGTGGATGAGACCCACTATGAAATGTGATTCAAATAAATAAATCAATAAAATTGACATCTCATTTTTAATGTTAAAAAAAAAGTAGTAGTTAAGTTTTGAGAAATAAGAAAAATTGAGGTCTAAATGTTTTCATCCTTAAAATATGCAAACTAATTAAGAAGAATCTAGCTTGCTTATATTATTTTTTACTTGACTATTATGATGTATGAACTAAGAAGGGCATCAAATGAGGCAGGCAACAAAGGAATACAATTTAAAGAGTTGACTTGGAAACATTATACATAAAGTTCAAAGTACTCAATCACTCGAGCTAATCCACTAAACTTTCTTTTATTATTTAAAGTGTTACACACTTAAGTTATACATCACATCCATATTGTGTTGTACAATAAACCTCACATTTCTTAATACAAAAAATTATAAATAAATGAACATAAATCCATTTAAACCTTAAAAAAAATTACTTATCGATTCTTAAATTTGTTATCTCTTCACACTTAATAAATCTAAAATTAACATAATTATATACCATTGTGGAAATTTTGAATTTCTATTGATAATGTAATACATTTATTATTTTCCCTTGCAAAGGTTATGAACAAACTATTAACATGAATTGTCCATGTCATCATTTCAAAATGTATGTCCATGGATAACATTTAGTTAGTTTTCCATAGTTTACCTTGGCGTAGAGTTAGTATAATGGTTTGTCTTTGAATTGGACTTATAAGAGTAATGATTAATGACTAGTATATTAAGAGGTTAGTATAGTCATTAATACACATAAGCATATAATAATTGTATATGGATGGAATGGATTTATTAGTAATCCTTGCCCTAATACCATACAATGATTGTGTGAAAACATTAATATTGTTATTGGGAGTTGTGTTCCACATCTACATTTGGTGTATTCAAGTTTACCAAGTTATTTTGGGTGATTTGGTCCATAGCAAGTGGTATTAGAGCAAGTGATTCTTTAATTGATACCTTCAAGGAGTACCTTTTATTATCAGAGCCAGAACATTTTCAAGGGACATTTAAATTGTGATCCATTTAATATTTTGGAAAGAAGGCAATTGTGAGTATCTATATGCAAAACTTTGGTAAAATGGCATGCAAATGTAACATGTACAACTCATATAGGCCCATAATCAATCCCAATCCTCAAGTGTTACCAAAACTTGTAAATAATTTGTGCATAATATCTTCTACTTTGAACTTCAAATGATGTATCACTCGATTTGTTAGAAGGAAGACACCTAGTAGTGTTTCTTGTCAAAATTTCAACAAAATTTATGTCAATTTCTATGAGATGTGGTCAATACAAGGTAGGGTTCTTATTGAATTCTAAAATCCTACTAAAACAAGTAGGGTGCAGTAAATAAAGTACCTCTAAAGATTCCCCAAACATATCACTATGGCCTAAGTCATTTAACATAATACATCTTTAGTTGTTATAAGTGGAAAAAAATGGCATGGGGAATAAAAACAAGTTGTTTTAGGCCATATAATTTACCCTACAAAAAAGGATAAAAATAATCAGGTTTGGTAAATTGGGCATAACTCCACTTGGGAATATAAAAAATGAGTGAGACCATTGCATTCATGAAAAGACATTTTGGGTTGTTATAGATTCATTTTTTAATTGAACTTGAAGTAGAAATCACATGTATATAGAAAGTATATGGTGAATTTGTAGACCAACTCCCATAGAAGGGTCTAGAACATTACTTTAGATTACATTTGGTATAAGTTTTGATTAGAATGCCCAACTTATTATGAATCCAATATAGAATAAGGTGTGTTAAACTTGCATACACATAGTGCACACCAAATATGCACATGGAGCATGGGTCCTAAAAGTATTAGTATGATGAGTTGTACAATAACTCCTTAGATATTAGGAGAAAAGCTCCCCAATAATTAAAGTACATTCAAGTACAATAGCCATGAGTTAATGTGTGCAATAATGAATCCATTGACCTCTATATATATGTAATCTTGGTTCATTTCTCATGTAGGTCCATTACCAAGGCTGACCTACTATTTACATATACATATGACCCTTTACAAGTCCCATTAAGTTCATAATATAGTATCCCCTTCAAAAGGATTTGTCCTCAGATCTTTGAAGTTAAAGGTTCTACATTGGATGAAACCAAGTAATAGGATTCGTATAGATTTTGGCTCTCTTTATGCCATTATTGATTATCAATCCATCCATATTCAAATCTTTTTTGTGTTGATCATTTAATAGTTTGATGTTGCCTCATTTAGTGTCTCTTTATTCCATGCAGTGTGATAGTTTTGTTGATTTGTTGTGGTTGTTGGTCTTTCATGATATTCCATTACACAATTTTTCCTTGACTTAATATTCCACGAAGGGTATTGATTTTTCCATCTAATTCTTTTAAAGTGAGGATATTGATCTTATCTTTTTTTGTATATTTTCTTGGTAATGAGAATGTGAATACATTTCCATGTTTCATTGTACTCGTTCACTTTTGACCAACATTGCATTGATATTTCTTTATTGAAGAGTATAACATTCTAGTCTCCATTCTTGACCCTAAATTTTAATGATGCCAAATACTTTCATCAAGTTTTTTAATTAAAGTCTTACCTTCTCTAGTTGGATAGTTGCTTATTCAAGTATCTTGGTCAGGTGGGCAAACAAGAGTCAACTTCCTCTTCAACCCTTTCCTTGTAGAAATATTATATGGCACATGTTTATGGTAATTTATATGGTGTGGCCTTCTTGACCACAATAAATTTCCAATTTGTCAAGGTCCATTGTCGAAAGACTTCCCAAATGACCACCCTCACTATGTATGAATTTTGCGAGAGTTATTAGGTGATATAGAAAATGCTAAACATGATATATAAGTAATATGAAATCTCGCACCATTCTTTGAATTCTGCAATTGCTAGTCAACCATGGGCCTCAAATTGTTTCAACCCTCCTCGTTATGGCATTGCATTTTCAAACACCATTACCATACCTCCTCTTCTACTACCCAATAGTTATGGCTAAGTTTTGTCACCCACGTCTTCAAGTAGAATTATGGGACCAGTATAAATTCATTTTTATGGCCATGAGAATGAAAAATAGAGGAATGAACATGGCCACCAATGAAAATACACAATTTTGTATATAAAGAAATAGCTTTGGTGTTCTTGTTTTACTTGTCTAAATTGCATGTACCATTGGTGTTCAATGATTGTGGTCCAATTGATCATGATATTTGAGCTTATAATGTGTGAGAAAATGTCTTGCATCTTATTTACCAAAATTTACATTGATCCTTCTACCTGCAACCTTGTGCATTCTAGTTTGAAGGTGTTCAATGCCATATCCATCTTTGACATGAGTGGTAATTAGTGATATTTTCAAGCAAAACAAAGGAACTTTGTACTTCACTTGATTCACGCCAAGAGATCCACCTCATTCCATTCCTCATTGTGCCTTGGAAATAAAAAAAACTTGTTGAAATGTAGATTTGGTGATAGGTATGATGATTCTTATTTGGGAATCCACGAGTGTTTGTTTCTTCGGAACTAGGAATCCCAATGTATTTGGTTCAATCCTATGGAAACCTTTACAATATATCCCCCTAAATAGATCCCCGAGAGGATAGGTCAATTTCCCTGTTGATGTTTATGCAGCATCGAAATATATTCTTAAGAAGTCCCATAGAAAGTGGAAAGAAATGAAGAGCACAACTAACCCAATGAAATGGGTAAATTGAGCCTAGAGGGAAAAATGACAAGTCAACTTAAAATATATATTAAAGAATAATTAAAAGTCAAGTCGACCTAACTGTGGAAACTTCTAGTGAAAAGAAGAATACAAATAAAGTGTTTCTACGCTTCATTTTATCATCAAGCAAGCACATCTCTCTCTCTCAAGTGGTGCACACTTCTCTAGGAGGACAAGTGAGGAACACAAGAAGCATAATCTTTGGGGTTATCTTACTATCTATCTCTCTTTGGGCACACCTACTCAGAGTTCATTATGTATATTTCTTGTATATCATTATTTTGTTTCTGTAACTAGTGTTGGGCACTAGATTTGACATTGTATCTCATTGAAGAATCTTATCTATAGAAGTTGTTGGGTTTTTCTCATGAGAGGGTTTTCCTAGGGTAAACATTGTGTCTATTGTGGATCCTTGTATGCATGCAGTTTATGTTTATGTGATAGAAAAGTGTTAAAAAGTAAAAAACATCTACCTACTAAGAAAAATCAACATGGTGTCAGAGTTGTTATGAAAGAGGCCATTGTGTAGTCTAAAAAAAGCAGTAAAAAAACTATCTTAAAAAGAATTCCATAAAACTAGTAAGACAGGTAGATCCAAAAAGTAGTCCGAAAAAAGCAACCCAAAAAAGCAGTATGAAAAAGCATATCTAAAAAAGCAGGTTTTAAAAAGAAGATCTGAAAGAGTAGGTACCCAGTTCCAACATTTTTTGGGGGTTTCTCAAGTCTTAGACATTATGTCAACCAATTTAAGGCTTGGGGATAGATTGGATGGAGTAGATAACTTCACATCAAGGGAAGCATCGGATGATGAATATATACTTATCTTAGCCCTAATAGGTATTGGTACTCATGGTAGTGATACCTGGTTAGTGGATAGTGGTGTTTCTAAGCACTTGACATGTTACATAAATTATTTAGAAGGAACTTGGAAATAATTCCAAGCATGTAGTTAAAGAGTAGCAGGGAAAATTTTAAGGATTCATACTTATTTAAAAGTGTATAAGCCTTGGCAAATCATATCAATTCTTAAAATGTCAACTATAAAATATTTGGCAATATTTTTCAAAAAATATTTCAATTTCTAAGGATTTTATATAGTTTATATAATAATTTGGAAATTTTTAGAGTGAAAATATTTTACCCCATCAAAGTTGAGCGAAACAAGGTTTCAAAAAATGCAAATTGGTGAATCTTTTTTTTAGGAAAAAACATGGAAAATTAGCCCATGGGATAAATTTCGCCCCTAAATTTTTCCTTGAAGAGTAGGAGAAACCTCTTATTAGCTAGATTTAGGTGAAGCATAATGAAGTTTGCAGATAATGCCAAGGGATCTTTCCTAAACTATGAAGGTAGATCCAAGGTGATCTTGGATCTAGCGCATCTAGAAGACACGAGGACAAAGGATGAAGTTTTTCAGCAAGATCCAAGAATTCAAAAATTGATCAAAGTTCTACAAAATTGGTGATCACTACTAGGATGAAGGGATCAAGAGAGAGTCAACCAAATAAGCAAAGATAAGTATTTAACGTTTTGTGAAATAAGTGTTATTTATTTAAATTGAATTGTTATCTTATTGATAAGTAGCATAACTATTTTATGGATGTATAATACATTGGATATTGGTTAACCCTTGTGGAAATTTTTGTTGGGTCCTTTATGGAGGTAGTGAAATCAATGATCCATGATCAATATTTACCCATGTCTTATGGGCAGAAGTATCCAGTATGACAGTTACACTCATATCAAGTGTTCTCACTAGACAATGGAGGACAAGATTCCTGAAGATGGGACCTTCATAAAACAAGGGTGCAGTAAGACTTCAAAGGTTTACAGAATATGCATCCCCAGACAAAGAGATCAAGATCAATAGGGATGCCACCTTTGATGAAGATATAACCTTCAACAAATCCAGGAAGTCTCGCATGGATGAGGATAGAAAAGGAGCACGAGGATCCAAAAGATGCAATGCTAAATAACTCTATAAGATCAAGTATGTTGCAAATGGAAGCATAAAGAAGTGCAAAGCAATATTTGTAGCTAGAGAATTCTCTTAGAAAGAAGGAGGATATTATGATAAGACATTTGCATCAGTGTTCAAATACACTTCTATTAAATCTATTATCTCCATAGATTTCGTGAGGGTTTGAAATTACACCAAATGGATGTAAAGACCACCTTCTTGAATGGTGAAATTGAAGAAGAAGTGTATATAGAGCAACCGCCAAGATTTGAGATTCTTGACAAATAATCACATTGGTGTAAATTGAAGAAGGATTGTTATGGGCTTAAGCAAGCACCTAGGGCATGGTATGCCAAGATAAATAGATTTCTTATGAGCTTGGTCTTTAGCAAGAGTGAAGCATATCCTAACCTTTAGTACAAGGTTGTGGATGGCTAGCCATTGATATTACTACTATATGTAGATGGTGTGTTTCTCACAGGGGACAGGAAGCTCATAAATGAGTGCAAGAGGGAGTTTGTAGTAGAATACAAAATGAAGAGTCTAGGTATGATGCATTACTTTTTGGGATTATAAGTGTGGCAGAGATCATATAATATTTTTCTTAGCCAAGGAAAATACATAGTAGAGATCCCGAAGAGATTCGAGATTATGGATTGTAATTCCATGTCCACATGGTGACGAATATGAAGTTGTTGAGTGACTCTTCTTCATATCTAGTGGATCCCACAATGTACAAATAGATAATCGGATCCTCGATGTATCTGGTTAACACCATACCAGATATATGCTTTGCTGTCAGTACATGGTAGAGGTTAGACATGTACATTAGCTAGCAACAAAGCATGTGTTGAGGTACCTACACGGTACGATTGGATATGGACTGATATATGTCTCAGACAGAGAAATAAAGATGCAAGGATATATGGACTTTGACTAGGGAAAAAGTGCAGTGGATGTGAAAGAGCACATTATGGATGTTTATCTAGTGTGAGATCGGCTATGATATCCTGGTTTACCATCAAAGTAGTTGTCAGGGGCACTCAGTACAACAGAGGTAGATCATATTGCAACCAATACTTCAAGATGAAAAGTAGCAAGGCTTCGGAAGGTTATTAATCAGTTATATCTGAGACATAATGCAGAAAGGAGTAGTGCAACTCTAGCACATATCCACATATGAGAAGATCATCGATATACTTATTAATCCTCTATCTAAAGTAAAGTTTGAGTGCTTTCAAGACAAGATTGGTGTAGTACAAAATGAATCCCCTTGTTGAGAGGAGTGTTGATGTTTGTCTATGGGAAACAATGGGTATCCATTCCCCCCCCCCCACAAGTTAGTCATGTGTTACATGACTCGTGCATTTCCCCCACTGGTAGGCCATGCAATGGTACATGGATCAGACATCGATAAACCATGTAATGGTACATGGCTCAGATAAGCCATGCAGTGGTACATGGATCAAATAAGCCATGCAGTAATACCTGACTCAAATACTAGTAATTCATGGTACATGACTTAGACATCTAGGGGATGTAGTATCTCTTATGGAGTGCACCCACATGAATAGAGACATAGTCAAGACCTCATATGACTATCAAACAATAGTCAAGGTCTCCAATACTATTAGTGACTATCGGATACTTGAGTGAGTTAGAGTAAGGACTATTGGAGAATAGTCAAACCTCTTGGATAGGTCAGATAACCATATACTTGAATAGTGGGGTATAATGGGACAGTGAAGAAGAAAGAAGCCACTTTGGAAGTGGTCAGGATTTGGAGAACATCATGGATGATGGCAATCTCACGTATAACTTCTCTTGACCATAGAATATTTCAAAAGTCGACAAAAAGAAAAGAAAAATAACATTGAAGAAGATCTTCCAGAATACAAGCAGTGTTGAAGATCGCGTAAGAAGAATACAGTCCTCGCTAAAAGGGAGTATGATGTTTACGTAGCATCAGAATATATTCGTAAGAAGTCCTAGAGAAAGTGGAAATAAATGAAGAGCACAACTAAACCAATGAAATGGGTAAATTGACCCTAGAATTCAAAATGACAAGTTGGCTTAAAAGATAAATAAAAGTCAAGCCAACCTAACTATGGAAACTTCTAGTGAAAAGAAGAATATAAATAAAGTTTTTGCGCACTTCATTTTATCATTAAGTAAGCACATCTCTCTCTATGTATATATATATATATATAAAGTGGGAAAGTGAGGAACAAAAGAATCATAATCTTTGGGGCTATCTTACTATCTCTCTCTCTCTCTCTCTCTGGGTGCACTTACTTAGAGGTCATTTTGTATCTTTCTTGGATATCATTAATCTGTTTTTGTAACTAGTGCCTGGCACTAGATTTGACATTGTATCTTGTTGAAGAATCTTATCTAGAGAAGTTGTTGGGTTTTTCCCATGAGAGGGTTTTCACGGGGTAAACATTGTGTCTATTGTGGATGTGTTTCTTTCAATGATCCTTATATGCATGTAGTTTATGTTTATGTAATAGAAGAGTGTTAAAAAGTCAAAAACATATCATTGTTAAGAAAAATCAACATCCCCTTTTCTTGTGTATTCTTGTTTATGATGGCTCAATTCTAGTTCTCATCTTCTATGTGGTTCTTGGTATCCATAATGAATATTGTGAGACAATATTAACACAATGTGTTGGAATTAAGGTGATCATTGTAGGATATCATTTCTTCGAACAAGCCTTAGTTCGTTCTTTAGGAAAAGCCTAAAACCATCGATAGGCATACTTCTTGTCTTAGCTCAAACAATTGTGCATAATGAATATACTTAAATTCATTTTAGCATGCTCCTTATCCCATTGTGGGAATTGTAAGTGACTTGCTCACCTTTCTTATCCATAGGTGTGCCATGTATTGTCTTAGTGGTGTTTTTTTATTTGAAATAATTGTTATCCAGTACTATTACCAAGTGGAAAAAATGACGTGTCACTCTTCCACTGACCTGTTATTCTTTTTGGTCATTACCCTCCACGACTTCTTTAATTCTCAAACTATCGTGTTCTCATGAGTATTTTTATAATAAAGGCATTGATATTTATAAAGTCTATTGTTCTCACCTTCAATCTAGTGATTACTCTATAAGTTATGTCTTAGTCATATGACTGCAACAACCACTTCCCATAGGTACCTAAAATATACATATACTCATTGGATTATTTTAATCCTGGAATCAGTGACTATAACATGCTTCATTTATGTTCCCACTAGGGTTCACGTTCCATGTATTGTCACCATGGAATTCTCCAAGCTTTTCTTTATTGTAAAATTTAACCACATGTAATTGATTTCCATATGCCAATCGGTTTCCATGTGGTAGATGGTTTGGATTTTAATATGAAATGGTTCAACTGATGACAAACTCATTGTCCATGTCGTTTAATGATCATGCCCCTCAATGAGATCACCTTCCCTTAGGATTCTAACTACAATGCTTCTATGTCTTACCTTTGATGTCTTCTTCTACGCTTGTTTTTTATGGCATTCCTTTTTATACATGGATGTTCATGACCACTTTGTATTGGATTCACCTCAATCGGTAGTCCACCTTGTGTGGAGTTGATGACCTAAGTCTTTGGTGGATCCTTCCATTTGTTTATCCCAAAGACGAAAAATGCTTTAAAACCTAGTCCTTTTCTAACTATTAGGTGGGTAGTTGTCCATCCAACCCCTGTGGGTTTTCCCCATCTGTAAACATCAACATACACATACCCTGAGATTAGTAAACAATAAATGGATTGTCTCACCTCAATGGCTTGTATCCAATCATTGTCTTGTCTTGTCATGCTATCTTATCAAACTTTCCCTACTCATTTCAAGTACTAACATTTGTCAACCCATAATTGTCAACGCTACAAGGAAAAAACTTCGTACCGAAGACTATAACAAAGGTTTTTAGTTTTACAAGATTGGAGAAAATTGTCAAAAAAACCTAAGTTTATGGTAACAAAGGTTCTATGGAGGTTATAATTGATATTCATTATAACTAAAAAAAATTGGTTGCCCAGAGTTTGCAGTGAAGATTTTATTTTTAGTGCTCATAATCTACAATGCACATTGGTACATTTTTCATACAACATATGCGCTAGCATGGTTTTCATACAACATATGCATCAATGTGTTTGTCATACAACATATGCACCACTACATGTAATACAAAAAAACGCATCGGTGTGTCTTATGTACTGTCAATGCATCGGTGTGTATGTTGTAATGTCAACACACCAATGCTTATTTTGTATTATTAATGCATTGGTGCATATACCATCTTATATAATCACTGGTGCATATAACATCAAATGAGCACCAATGTGTATTATGTATTATGTATTATAAGTGCATCAGGTCATATCTTGTTTTGTTAGCGCACAGGTGTGTATATTATCTTATATAAGCATTGATGCATATGCCACTATAATGAGCACTAATGTGTATTCAGTATTATAAGTGCATCATGGTGTATTTTATATTATAAATACATCAATGTGTATCAAATGCATAAAGAGAGTAGGTGTGTTATTAATTTTATAAAAGAACAAGTGAGTATTATATCTATAAATGCATCGGTGCTTATGTTGTATTATAAATGCATTGGTGTTTATTTTGTATTATAATAAAGTCGATACATATATACCAAAAATCATCGATGCGTATGTTATATAAAAAAAATCTCAAGTGTGTCTATTATGTAAAAGAGCATTGATGCTTATGTGAAGTAAAAAAGCACGAGTTCTTTTATTATGCAAAAGAGCACAAGTTAGTTCAAATAAATAGATAGTGTGTGGTTTAGTGGTGAATTTTTCCATGCCACAAATATGCAAATGTAGTTTCTTGTTTTCTGTTTTTACAAATTTTGAATTAATCATTAGAAAACCAAGTATTTTTATAACAATGTTTATTTTTATATTTTATTTATTGTGATTAGGTATATGACTTGATTAAACATATGTTTGAATTGTAACGATATAAATCATTCATATATTTAACATATGAATTAATCACTAGAAAATCAAATGTTTTTTTTATAATAATATTTATCTTTATATTTTAATTATTGTGTTTGGATAAGAGTGTTGATTACACATTTGTGCATTGTCACAATGTAAATCATTCATAAATTTAATCAACAACGTAACATTTTGCGACAATAGAAAATGTAGTAGAAGAATAAACCCATTTTATTTATACAAATAAAAAATAAAAAAATGGGACAACAAAAAGTCCTCGATAATCAAATTATCATTTTGACATTGTTACACTTATTGATAACTTCTCGTCATCCAATTTGGATGACATCTCCACATTAAATGAAATGTTTGTGTTTCACATATACAATTACAAAATATACAACTTGCAGTGTCCAATATTTAGTATTAATCATAATTCATCGCTCAAACTATTGTTGTTGCTCAAGTTGCTTTCATGCCTCATTTATTCATCACGTTTAGGGGATATTGTTCTTGAGTTATTTGAAATGATTTATTGATTGGCTTCATTTCATTCCACATTTTCTTGTTTCATCTACAAGCATAAAAATTAAATGTAATGAGTATATCTACATTTATCGATAGTATAATATAAATGACTACATAAATGAAAAAAGTGCACCAGTGCAATGAGTGAAATATAAACTTTACACATATTTTTGAAACCATTGCTCATGTCGTCTTTCAATAAATCCTCTATTGATTCCTCTCCATACAATTCATTTTCGCACATTTTCATTTCGCATATATCTGATCAAAATATTTTTGAAGGGGTTCTTTTGCCAAAGAAGTTTTTTTACAAGGTATTTTTCTTCTTATTTATTTCCAAGGGGTACATTCAAAGAGTTTTTTCCCAAGGCACTTTTGCCAAAGATTTTGTGTTCTAAAGTATTTTTGCAAAGGAGTTATTTCTTTGCAAGGGGTTTTTTCATAGAGTTTTTTTTCCAAGGTATTTTTGCAAAGTAGGTTATTTCTTTGCAATGGGTTTTTCCAAAGAGTTTTTTTTGCAAAATTGTATTTATCTTCTTATTTCTTTCCAAGAGGTACATTCAAGGAGTTTTTTTCCAAGGCACTTTTGCAAAATATTTTGTATTCTAAGGTATTTTTGCAAAGGAGTTATTTCTTTGTAAGGGGTTTTTTCAAAGAGTTGTTTTTTCCAAGGTATTTTTGCAAAGTAGGTTATTTCTTTGCAATGGGTTTTTCCAAAGAGTTTTTTTGTAGGGTATTTTTGCAAAGGAGTTTTTTTTTCCAAAATATTTTTATAAGTTGTTTTTTCAAAGAAGGTTTTTTTTCAAAGAGGTTTTTTTTTCCAATGGTTTTACAAAGAAGATTTCTTTACAACGTGTTCTTATTTTTTTCCAAGGGTTTTTTCCAAAGGAGAGTAAACAATCATGGGCAATAAGAGAAACCGTAAAAAAAAAGTGATCGTAAACGTGATGACGATGCTAATAGGAAAAACAAAAACGTAGAAATAGAGCCAAAAGAGCAAGGGTTGCAGAAATGGAAGAGAGAATTGAAGATATAAGAACAGATTTACATGACACTGTTGATGAAATGGAAATTGAAAATAGCGTACAAGAAGAACAAATGGAAGTTGAAGAGACCATTGTTGAAGATGTAAATAGTGATTTACATGCTAATGTTGATTAAGTCAATATTGAAAATCAAAATTGTTGATGTAATTGTAACTTCGAAATGTATTCACTTGTATATCTTATGTGTTGTACCCCGATGTTTATTCCAGGAAGAGGTTGAGTCATGTCATGCCCCGATGTTCCTATTGGGAGATTCTATAATGTAAACAAGTCATGTAAAGTCATTGTGGGTAACCCTCCAATTGATCAAGGGTTAAAGTCCCCCTAGTTGTGGGGCCCTAGGGTTATTAGACTCTCCTAGAGAAGTCGGCCCTAGTGAGTTATTGTCAAGTCGGGAATTAGTATAAATAGAGAGTGAGCATCTCTATTTATCATACACTCACTCACACTCAGTTGTAGTGCATAACTGAGAGAGAAGAAGTTGTTGGGACAAGAGAGAGAGAGAGACTACTGCTGTCGGGAGATCATCTTACTATTTTGGGGTTTTACTTTTGGTGTTGATTCTATCTTTGAGGAAGTTGTGGGGTTTTCTCCTTTATGGTTTCCTCGAGGAAAAACTTTGTGTTCATTGTCTCTTATGTTTGATTGTTGTGCTTGTTATTCTCTCAGTTAAAGATCCTAAGATAATGCTAGCTTAAATGATAAAAATCTAACATGGTATCAGAACTAACCTGATAAGAAGACACTATGCAGCTGCAAAAACTAGGGCTTCCTACTTTTTGGATCTCTCTCCATAGATTTTCAACAAAAGAAGGTTGGGCTGACTTCCCTCTCTAGGGTGCATCTTTCTATCGAAGCAGAATCTGATTTTGAGCATTTTCAGTTTTTGACCTGACACTACTGCCGGAAATCAGGACTTTCCACAGAAGTGGAATTTTTGAGTGAGCCCAGGCCTGGATTGATCTCCTCCTCAAAATCAAAGTTTAGAGATCAAGATCAAAAATTTTGGTTGGACAAAACTATGGGAAAGTCAAACCCTAATATGCTCTTGAACCAGCGCTGCAGAAATTCAGCTCCAGATCTAGATCCGACATCTTAACCTGGTAATATCTAAATCTTTTGTATTTCCATTTAAGGTTCTCAGTTAAGATGTCTCATCATACTAATATTGATGAAAAGATTGAGGGAGCTGATAACATCTGAGCCTGGAAGTATAGGATCTCCCTGGTCTTGGAAGAAAATGAGTTGGACTCCTACATCAATGAGGAGGTTCCAGTTCCAGAGGGAGATGAGGCTAAAGCCTTACACAAGAAGAAATTGGTCATGGCTAAGAGTATTATTGTTGATTCAATTAAGGATCACCTCATACCATAGGTGTCCTGATCTCTAAAGACACCTAAAGCTATGTTTGATGCCCTGACCAAACTGTTTGAAGAAAATAACATAAACTAGAAGATGACCTTGAGGAACTAGTTGAAGAATGTGAAGATCCAGAAAGCGAAGACCGTATAGTCATACTTCACGAGGGTCTCCCAGATCAAAGATCAACTTGAAGTAGCGGATGAAGAAGTGGAGAATGTAGATATTGCAATGACCACCTTGAATGGTCTCCCTAGGACATGGGACTCTTTCATTCAAGGGATCTGTGCTAGAAAGAAGCTAGTCAAGTTCAACAGACTATGGGAAGAATGCTCACAAGAAGAAGCTCGGATAGCAGCTCGAGAAGAAAAGACGGGAAGTGAAGATCAAGATCTTACAGTGCAATCCAAGAAGAGCAAAACAAATCATCACCAAGGTAAGCACTTTCATCCTAAAAGACCTAACAAGAATCTACCTAAATTCAGATTCTATACATGTGATGAAAGAGGACACTATGCTAGAGATTATCCTATGAACAAAAATATCTCCATCAAGAAGAAATGGAATAAAAGAAGACATCATGCTCATGCTGCAGAAGATGAGGAACCTTCCACAAAGAGAATCAGACAAGAAAGTGATGATTCTTTAAGTGATGAAGAATATGTCTTGATTTTCGCTCTCACAGGAAACATCACACATGGAAGCAATGATTGGCTTATAGATAGTGGGGCTTCCAAACATATGACAGGATTCAAAGAATCCTTTGTGAGACTATCAGAACATGAATCACCCCACAATGTGAAACTTGGATATGACTACCAGTATCCAATAAAAGGTAGTGGGGAATCCTCCTATAAGCTAGAATTTGGAAAGTCTATGACGATGAAGGATGTATTGTTTGTACCAGGACTAAAGAAGAACCTCCTCTCCATATCTGTATTAGATGCAAAAGGCATGAGGGTTACATTTGTAGATGGCCAAGTTCTCATGTGGCCAAAGGGAAAGACTATTGATGATGTAGTAGTAATTGGGGAACAAGAGGGAGGTCTATACAAATTGAAGGGCCATCTAGAACAAGCCTTGGTCCATGACACAGTAGAGCCAAATGAACTTTGGCATAGAAGGCTTGCACATGTGCACTACAGAGCACTACCTCTTGCAAGCAAAGTTGTTGAAGGACTTCCAGAAATTCAGTCAAAACATGACGGTGTCTGCAAAGGATGTGTGAAAGGAAAGAAGACAAAGAAGACATTTCCAAGTAGTGATAGAAAGGCAAAAGGAATATTGGAAATCATTCACTCCGATGTATGCAGTCCAATGTCATCAAGTTCATTAAGCGGGTATGTATACTATGTTTCTTTTATTGATGATTTTTCTAGAAAGACATGGATATACTTTATGAAGAACAAAGATGAAGTATTCAACAAGTTCAAGGAATTCAAAGCCTTGATCGAGAACCACACTGAAAAGAATATCAAGACCTTTCGATTAGATAATGGCAGAGAATTCACATCAAATGAATTCAAAGCATTATGCAAAGATTCAGGGATTAAGAGGGAGTTAAATACTCCATATAATCCACAACATAATGGGGTTGCAGAAAGGAAGAATAGAATGATCATGGAAGCTGCAAGGGCCATGCTTCATGATTAAGATCTTCCCATGCATATATGGTCAGAACCTACCAGAACAGTGGTGTATGTATAGAACCATACTCCGCACAGAGTACTCGAGAACAAGACACCTGAAGAAGTCTTTTCCGACAACAAACCAAAAGTCAGCCATCCCATAATATTCGGCTGTCCAATGTACATACACATTCTGAAATAAAAGAGGACAAAGTTAGATCCTTCAGGAAAGAAGGGTATATTTGTGGGATACTCTAAAAGCTCGAAGGATTACAGAATATACTTCTGAGGATTCAAGAAGATCGACATCAGTAGAGATGTAACATTTGACGAAGACTCAGCTTACAACAAATCCAGAAAGAGACCTGCTGAAGAACCTGAAGAAACAAAAGCACCCAAAATTCATGACATAACCATGAACGAAGAAATTCAAGAAGAAGATCGAGAATTAGAAGAACCTCAAGAACCTGTAGACCCACCTCAGAAGAAGAATCCTCACAAGAGGAAACCTACTTGGGTATGAGAAACTATCCAAGGTGCAGAAAGATATGGGGCTCCAGAAGAAAATCACAGAGAAAGGAAAAGAACCAGGTCCTACTCCGGGTATGTAGCCTTATTATGTGACTTCATCGATAAAGAACCTTCCAACTATGAAGAAGCGGTAGAAAGGAAAGAATGAAAGGATGCTATGATCGAAGAGTATCAATCAATCATGAAGAATGATGTCTGGGATGTTGTCCCTAGACCAAAGGGGAAGTCTATTGTAACTTCCAAATGGATCTACAAGATCAAGCATGCTGCAGACGACAGCATAGAAAAATATAAAGCAAGATTTGTGGCTCGTGGCTTCTCCCAGAAAGAAGGAATAGATTATGAAGAAACTTTTGCACCTGCATCCAGATACACTTCCATTAGATCAGTACTTGCTCTCGCTACAATGATGAAATGGAAGATACACCAGATGGATGTCAATACTGCTTTCTTGAATGGTGTAGTGGAAGAGGAAGTGTATGTGGAGTAGCCACTGGGTTTTGAGACACATAACAGGGAGTCTCATGTGTGTAAATTGAAGAAAGCCATGTACGGTTTAAAACAGGCACCCAAGACATGGTAAGACAGAATTGACAACTTTCTATCTAGTTTGGGATTTACCAAGAGTAAAGCAGATTCCAACCTTTACTACAAGGTTGAAGATGTTAACCTAGTGATACTCCTACTGTATGTAGATGATCTATTTGTGACAGGTATGGATGGGTTGATTACTGATACGAAGATGAAGCTTGCTACCGAGTTCAAAATGAAGGACTTGGGTATGATGCACTATTTTCTAAGCATGGAGGTGTGGCAGAATGCGGATGTAATATTCCTCAGACAAGGGAAGTATGTAATAGAGATCCTGAAGAGGTTCGGGATGATGGACTGCAAGGCCATAACCACATCCATGGCATCGAACCTAAAGCTATTGAGTGATGCTTCATCAGAAGCGGTTGATGCCATGATGTATCATCAGATGATTGGGTCCTTGATGTACTTGACGAATACGAGACCAGATATTTGCTTTGCTGTGAACACCTTGAGCCAGTTCCTAACAGATTCGAGACATGTTCACTTAATTGCTGCAAAGCATATTCTGAGATATCTAAAGGGTACAGTTGATTATGGGCTCAAGTATGAGGTGAATAAGAAGATTAACATGGAAATTTATGTTGATTCAGATTGGGCAGGAAGTGCCATCGATGGGAAGAGTACTTCAGGATGCTGCTTCATTATGGGATCATGTGTGAACTCTTGGTTTAGTAGGAAACAATCTTGCGTGGCACTGAGTACAGTTGAAGCAGAGTATGTCGCAGCTTGTTCAGCTAGTTGTGAGGTAGTATGGTTGAGGAAGCTACTATTTGATTTATTTGATCTCCAGTTGGATACTACTTGTATATATTGCGACAACCAGAGTTGTGTGAAGTTGTCTGAGAACCTGGTGTTCCATGACAAGTCGAAGCACATCAAGATCAATTATCACTATATTAGGGATATGGTGCAGAGAGGAGCAGTGAAGCTTCAGTATGTTGTGACGGACGAACATATAGCTAATGTGTTGATGAAGCCATTAGCCAAAGTGAAGTTTGAGTACTTCAGGGAGAAGCTTGGTGTTCTACAGATTGAGGTTACCTCTAAGGGGAAGTGATGAGTCCATGAGCCATTCTGACATGGTGAGAGGATTGGTTCCTTCCATGGTCAGATGTAAGGGCTGAGCCATTCTGTCATGGTGAGAGGATTGGTTCCTTCCATGGTCAGATGTAAGGGCTGAGCCATTCTGTCATGGTGAGAGGATTGGTTCCTTCCATGTCAGATGTGAGTGTTGAGCCATTCTGAGGTGACTGTGGGATGTGTTCCCACATGATCAGATATAAGCGTTGAAGGCCATTCTTTGGGAGAATGGAGGTACCTGGTCAGTTACCAGGAATACTCAGTCTGGGACTAAGAGCCATTTTGATGTGACTGCGGGATGTATTCATCCCACATGGTCAGATATAAGTGTTGAGCCCTTCTTACATGGTTGATGTGTTCATCCCATGGTAATATATAAGTGTTGAGCCCTTCTTACATGGTTGATGTGTTCATCCCATGGTAAGATATAAGTGTTGAGCCTTTCTGATATGGTTCTTGGATGTGTTCCTCCCATGGTCGGATGTTAGTGCTGAGCCTTTCTGATATGGTTCTTGGATGTGTTCCTCCCATGGTCGGATGTGAGTGCTCAGCCTTTCTAGTATGGTTCTTGGATGCGTTCCTCCCATGATTAGATGTGAGTGTTGGGCCTTTTTAACATGACTGGATTGGTTCCTCTCATGGTCAGATGTGAGTGTTGGGCATGCCTTTCTGACATGGTGTTGGATGTGTTCCTCTCATGGTCAGTTGTAAGTGTTTGGCAAGCCATTCTGACTTAGGGTCAAAGATAAGTGCCAAAGAATACCTATACGGAGGCTAGGCCTACAACCAACATGAAAAAGGGTTGGCTCTATAGAAATTCCTGTGACAAGAAGAATCAAGAGATAACACCTGTGATGATGGTCCAACAGAGATGATCCAGATCTAGAGATGATCTAGATCCAGTGATGTTCCAGATCCAGTGATGATCCAAATCCAGTGATGATCCAGATCCAATGATGATGATCCAGATCGAGTGATGATTGAGATCCAATGATGATGATCCAGATCGAGTGATGATCCAGATCTAGTGATGATGATCCAGATCCAATGATGATGACTTGAAGATGAAGATGACAAGAACTCGATGATGATCCAGATGATACAAAGAAGAATACTTGTGTTGCTAAATTGTGTCGAGAGAATACCTTCCTAATTAAGAGGGAGTGTTGATGTAATTGTAAGTTCGGAATGTATTCACTTGTATATCTTATGTATTGTACCCTGATGTTTATTTCGAGAAGTGGTTGAGTCATGTCATGCCCCGATGTTCCTATTGAGAGATTCTATAATGTAAACAAGTCATGTAAAGTCATTGTGGGCAACCCTCCTATTGATCAAGGGTTAAAGTCCCCGCAGTTGTGGGGCCCTAGGGTTATTAGACTCTCTTAGAGAAGTCGGATCTAGTGAGTTATTGTCAAGTCGGGAATTAGTATAAATAGAGAGTGAGCCTCTCTATTTATCATACACTGACTCACACTCAGTTGTAGTGCATAACTGAGAGAGAGGAAGTTGTTGGGACAAGAGAGAGAGAGAGACTATTGCTGTCGGGAGATCATATTACTATTTTGGGGTTTTACTTTTGGTGCTGATTCTATCTCTGAGGAAGTTGTGGGGTTTTCTCCTTTATGGTTTCCCTGAGGAAAAACTTTGTGTTCATTGTCTCTTATGTTTGATTGTTGTGCTTGTTATTCTCTCAGTTAAACATCCTAAGATAATGCTAGCTTAAATGATAAAAATCTAACAAAAATCAAGATCCAGAAATTGGACCTGGTATGTATATATCATGTATTTTTCAAATTCATTTTTTATAATGAATTGTATTTTTGGACATATGTTAAATTAAATTTAAATTAATGTAAAGGTACTTTCACCATTGATGATGAAATGTTAGAAGACATTGATTACGACAAATATGGAGAAAAATAACCCATACATGTTGCACGATATCATGCTACAAAAATTTATGATGATATTCTCAAAGATTGTTCAATAGCAGGACAAGCACAAATTTTGAGATGTTTATTGGTGTCCAAGAAGTTAGAAGGTGCTACTTCATTATTGGGTATTCACAAGGAGACAAAAGAGTTGAAACTGAAACATAATGTGATAGAAAATATAGGTGATACAATAAAAATTTTGGAAAATCCAGAAAGAAAGATACCAGTGCTGCACATAGAGCAATTCAGACAACAATTGTTTCAGCTAGTACTAGACAAAAACGTTTGACAACACAACTAGAACAAGCAATTGGAACCTCAAGAAAGACATTATACAAACATAGCAAATTCAGAATGCAAATAGATGAAAATGGTGAACTTGCTTGCTGGGCAATTATTTGTAGACAACCTTACAAAGATAGAATGGGAGAAGGTGTTAAAGATATTGTTCAGAAATATTGGTTGGAACATGCTCGAGTTTAACCAAATTCAAGGGATGTGATACGACAAAGAGTATCACGAAATGTATATGAAAGCCGTCCAAAACATATAATGGAAATGACACAAGTACAATTGTTCAATAAATTCAAGGAGGATCATCGTGGAATTAATATGTCAATCACTACATTTGTGCAACAAAAACCATGGTATGTTAGACCTATTACTATACGTGACACATGTTGTTGTCATTATCATGTGCAATTTCAATTATATTACGACACGTTTCTTGAATTTGGTAAAAAAAATTGGACAAATTCACCACCTCTGCCCACAATACGTGAATTCATATCTCAAACTCTATGTGAGAGAAATCACGATGAAGTATTTTATAATAAGAAATGTGTCAATGGAAAACATTGTCATCGTTGTGGAAATCTGGTTTTATTCCACAATAAATACCCTATCGATAATGATCAGTCACTTTCAAATGTAACCATTGATGGGAGAATATATGAATACAACAATTATTCTACAAGTTCTAGTGATGCACATTCCAAAAGAATTGAATTGCGAGAAGATAAAATTATGTGTGACAGATTTTCTCAAGAAATTTGAAAGTGAAATTTATAAATACACCAACCATTCACATAGAGCACGATGGCAAGACCTTCAATTCAAACATTCCTGTGAATTTTTTCCAGCCAGAACAATTTTGTCTGTGGTTGATTTTGCAGAAAACTACACATTTGTTGCACAAAAAGAGATTCAAAGTGAATACTATCATTCTAACCAAGTTTCGATATTTGTCCATGTTCTATATAGACATTCTCAATAGGATGTTGATGGCATTGAAAGCACGTGTGACAATCGAGATGTGATTAAAGAATATCACTTTTATATCAGCGATGATCATACACACGATACACATTTTGTTCAACATTGTATTGAATTTTTTTTTCTACGATTGACTAAAAAGGCATGAAGTTAAATTCAATGAACATTGGATATGGTCGGATGGATGTGTGGGACAATTTAAATATTCACGATCATTTTTTTGGTTATGTCGACTTCATAAAGCACTGAACATTAAACATCGCTGGAATTTCTTTGAAACTAGACATGGAAAAGGTGAACATGATGGTGCAGGAGCATGCGTAAAAAGAGAACTTCGAAGATGGCAAATGAACCATTCTTATAGATGATTCCATTCAGTTGTCCAATGGTTTGAATAACATCTAATCCATGATTGTAGTCAACAATTAAAATATGTGTGCAGGTATGTACACAAATTTTTTAATTTATATTAATTGTCAATTTAAAAAACTGTATGTACTAACATTGAAGTATATGTACACTAACATTAAAAGTTGTCATTTGTGATTTATCATTTATTGTGTAGGTCTTTTTGGCTTGTTGGGGTCCAAGATATAGATAGATCCATACCATACAAGGCTATCACCATACATGGGACTAGAGAACTTCACTCTATTCAAACAAAAGCCTTCCAAATAGTGTTTGCATTTGACAGTAGAAAGCAATCATGTTTTTGTCATAGTTGCACTGAAAATGTTGAATCTACAGAAGTTTGTGAAAACATAATTAACAACTACATAAAACATTGGAAACACATAGAGATTAATCCAAAATGGAAAATGCCACTAGCAAATGTAGAAGAATTAGAATCAGAAGAAAAAGAAATATCATCTGATGGCGATAGAATTTCAGATCCTGTTAGAGAAGGTAATGATCTTGTTGATTGTTCATTGTTGTCCATCACCTTATGTGTATATAGTCAATTTAATTGACTTAAAAACTCTCATGTGAGTTTCATATTCTATGAAAACGCATAGATATAATAAAAATTTTCTTGTTGTTACTTACAAGTTTTTGAGTTAACCCTTGATACACCAACATATACTCACAACCCATACTTAATCCAGTTTCAATCAAATGATCGGATGGATATTTTGCATATGTTGGCACTTGATAGAAAACATCCATGTACAATTATAAATTAAGTAAAATATAAACATTACACCAAATATGAAATCTAAAGCAAATCACAAATACTCAGAAACTTTGCAATCAACCATTTTTTGCCTTGTCATCTCATCTTATGCGTTGGATGGGTTCCATTTTCTTTTATTTTCCACAAGAACAAAATAATTGAAAATTAGTATTTTATGCGATATTTAAACTCTCTTCACGTAAAAATAAAGCAATGATTACATAGGTTTCCTCAAGATATTCTATTTTGACTCAAAAGCAATGATTAAAAGTAATATATTTGAAAATTATGTATGTCTGAATGATATTCTATTATGACTCAAATTACGAACAATATTATAGAGTTTCCTTAAGTTTTTGCTCCACATGACACTCATAAACCAATACATATCATTTAGACATACATAATTTTCAAATATATTACTTTTATATTAAAATTACAAAAAACTTGCAATATTCTCTGTTTGGGATGTTTTTCCCTTGCTCCCTCTGCTATGATTTTTATTCCATGATCTTTTATCGAACATCTTTAATCAATAAACACCCTGCACAATGAAACACATAAATTATGAAATATTTGTTTACACACTAAGTAAATAATTTGTGAAATCTATTTGGGTCAATAGGTGCGTACAATATGGAATATAAGCACAAATGCACTTTGCATGACAAAATGCACTGGTGCGCCTATTCCATATAATGTACGTCACTAAAGCTATTAATTTTTTTTGTATGTAGGATATAAATGGTGCACCTTACATAGATAAAACGCATTGGTGTGTATATCCTATAATATGCGCACCAATTAACCTACTAACGTTTTTTAAATCATGTCCAAATGGTGCACCTTACATGAATAAAAGCATTAGTGTCGTTATCGTGTATGATGTGCATTGCTTAAAAAATTAATGTTTTTTTAAATAAAAATAGAAAAAAAAACTATGTGCCTTACATAGATAAACGCATCGATGCATAGATACTATAATATGATCATTGTTTAACCTATAGACATTTTTAAAGCATTTAAAAAATGGTGCACCTTACATGAATAAATCCACTAATGCATTTATTATGTAGATTGTACATCGCTGACCACGAAAGCATTTTTTTTAAATGTTGAAAATGACAATTTGGACAGGTTGGTTTGGAATTGAATCGCATCTTGGTATCATCCCAACAACGACCCAAAGCCCCATATATTAATATACACAACCCAAAAGTTTACATTACTAAAAATCAAATCTTATTTTTTTTTTAAAAAAAAACGGTTATGTTATTATGATAGGACCAGCAATTGAATTGCTGTAAAGATTTCAATACAGCATTCACTTAATTCTCCTTAAAACAGGTCGAATTAGGGAGGTATATCAAAGCCTAATATTGAATTAATTACAAGATCATTCTGTCCGATCATTGTCGACTTATTGGCTGCTTTGTCCGCTCGATCATTCAGCTCCCTTAGAATATGGTGGAATGTGACTTTCTTGAACCTTCTGGCCTTGGCTTTAATCCTTTTTATCAGTTTGGCTATTCCTTCATTTTTGCCGCTGCCGCCCCCTTTCATTGCTTGAATAACTAGTCTGGAATCACCAAACACCATGACCTCTTCCACGCCTTCTTTTTGTAACTGTTTGATCCCTTGCCATAGTCCGTAAGCCTCGGCCATGTTGTTGGAGTTCTGGCCAATATTCCAGTAGTATCCCATCATGATTCCCCCGCCTGGCTCGATGATGACTCCCCCTCCTCCTGCTTTCCCCGGGTTCCCTTTGGAAGCCCCGTCAAAAAAAAGCTTAAAAATCTTTCTTTCTTTAAGCCAGTTCTCAAATTGGGAGTCATCCATTCTGATTTCCCATTTTTCCAGCGGTCTGGCAGCTTCATCTCTGCCCATTTTGATGTTAAGTCTCTTCAACCAGCATTCTTCATTGGCATTTAGCTTCCCTTTGTTGCTAGGGATCTTTGAGTTGTTTACTATTTCTCCCAGCATGGCTTCAACTTTTGCAGCTATCTTCCAGGCTGGGTGAGATTTATTTTGGAATATTCGAATGTTCCTTTCATTCCATATATACCAGCAGATTAGCTTAGGAATTTTCATCCAGCATGCGCGCAGCCCATTTTTATTTAGCAACTCTCCATTATAGTGGGTGTCCCTGTCTAAAAAACAATCTTGAATACTGTTCGGGGGATTGATATTCATTCCCCAGCCATTTAGCACCTCATTCCAGACAGCAGTAGCAAATGAGCAATTAAAAAACAGGTGACTGATAGTTTCTGCATCTTCAGCGCAGAGTGGACACCGG
>LPNX010044656.1:0-42500 GCA_001517045.1 Pseudotsuga menziesii
ATATATATATATATACATATATATCTCTATATATATATATATATTGGGGTTCTTAAAAGAATATTCGATTCCATCGATGATGGTCTTACAACCATCCAGTTTTGAATCTCATTTGATATCTAATAATAAACATAAGCCGACCCCCTGGGCCTGTACCAGTTTCTTATTTGTTCATTTCTTGATATTAATGAAAATTTTCATGACAGTTTGTCATTTTTGTTTTGGTTGTTTATTAAAATACCTGTCATGACTTCTGTTATACAATGACTTCCATATAACGATCGTCTTACTGCAACGTATTGGATATTTCAAAGGTTTCATTGGTTGTAAAATATTTGGGATCTTGATTTGAATTCTATATATTTGTTAGGCATATAAGGCTAGGCATTATATGATTTGGATTGCTAAGAAAATCACAATGGTTGAAAAGGATCTAAATGATTTAGTTATAATATTTTTCTCTCTTCACTACAGTTATGTAATTGTTAGTTAATAGATATAGAAATTTGTTTTTTTCTTTTATTAAAATTACTCATTTGATCTCGATCCGAGTAATATCGATCTAAATTAGGATTTTAAGATGAGATAATACTGCCATGTTTTCGCTGGGATTTATGGAAGCCTCTTGACTGTTAACCTGTTAAGAAAAATTCCTAAATAAAACAATTTATGGTATTTCGATTCATAGGTTAAGAAAAAGAATACTCTGTTGTGTTGTTTGATTTATTTTGATTTGACAATTTATCAGTGAGTTTGTAATGATAACTAGAGAAGGTTCCTTCCGTCCACCGTATTGTAATTTAATTGAAATTTTATTGGAACCTAGTATGATTCTGATTTTTAATTAATTTATTTCAAATATTGTATTGTAAACATAAGCAAAATTAATCTAGAACATTTCACTAGATCTACGGTAACTTTAGTTCAATTTACTAGTTGTTTTAACAATACACGTTGCATGAATTCCTTGATAAAGGCATGCACAAGTGAATTTGACCACAAATTCCGACATCCCAAATGTCTGATTTTCGACATATTGATGTCAGAAATGCAACAATTTTCTTTCTTTTAAAAGGTTGATGGAATTTCACATCAATTTTGATAGTGAAATACTAGGCGTCGAAGTTTTGACACCTAGTTTTTGAATATCCGACGTCCAATGGCACCCCAGATCCATAGGTTATGCGAAGACCTCTCCTTCATTATTGTCGAATGGGCGACGAATCACTCACTACGGAGTCTGACGTATCTCCTTACAAATTTTCGGATCACCGACGGACTATAGGATTCGATACTTCAGGATAGTTGTTGGATTTTATGGATATCTAACAACCTTCTCCACCATTTAAAGGTCTTAAAGTTGAAGAAGTCGCCTTCCGGCCAATCGAATATCCGACGAGTATTGCCACTCTGAGGATGTCAGATAACCGATGAACCCATTTAAATTTATGAAAGAAAATAGCACATTTTCTCTTTAGGACTATAGAAGGACTAATTCCTCTCAACTCCAGTACCATTAAGCAATAAAAATTCCTTCATGTTGAGTTAAAAGTACTAACTAATTGCAAAATGTAGAAGGATTGATTCCTCTCAACTCCAATGTTGTTAAGCAATAAACATGGGGACTAATTCCTCTCAACTCTGATGCCCTTAAGCAATAAAAATTCCTTCAAATTGAGTTAAAAGTACTAATTAATTGCAAAATGTATAAGGAATAATTCCTCTCAACTCCAATGCCCTTAAGCAATAAAAATTCCCTCAGATAGAGTGAAAAGTAAGTAGGAATTCAAAAAACATCTTTGTCAAATAATCCATATTGGGATCTACCTAATACCATAAGAAATACTACTAGTGTTTAGAGATCTTGATTGTACTAGGGGTATTCCAAGTAGAAGCGCAACTTCTTTCTTAGGTCCTTGTTTTAATGGGAAAAGAAAATGCAAGCAATGATTCAATATGAAAACACGAAAGTATGGTGACTATGTTTTGCTATAGTGATAGGATCGATGGATCAAACAATTCCAACTTTTGATATGGTATCAAATTGTGAAAGGAATTAAGGAGCCATATAGCAAGAACTCTCTTCCCTTATGCAGTATGAGAGGCTGAAGGAATTCAAAGTATCAGCAAATCCCTCAATAAATGCAACTACAAAATCTTGGAAACTTTGATTTTAGAAGTAAACATGAATTTTAGAAGTTGAATGTATTTTTTTATATGAACATCTATCTAGAAAATCCATAATCAATCTAGTAGATCCTAACATCCTTTTATCATATTTTTTAGAGAAATAACTCCAATTTCATAGCGAACAAAAATATACAAGCCATTTTAGGATCCTTACAGTTCATAAGTAAAAGAGTATCCATGCCTATTTTCCATTTGACTAATTTATTTTTTTCAAAAAACTATCACCCATATTTTGTATGATAATATTAATTTTCTTAAAAAATCACCAAGAAGTGCGAGTAATTTCTTGAGTGTATAACTAAAAAGTGTAGGTATTCATAAGTGCAAGTGATTTCTTGAGTCCATAAATTGAAAATGTGGGTGTTCATAAGTGATAGGAATTTCCTAAGTGCATAACTAGACACTGTGCAAATTACAACAAACAAACAGTTTATTCCACTATCTGAAATGCAAAAGCTTTTTTACTAGCACTCCCAAAGAATAATAGGGTATCTGACTAAATCAAAAAAATGCATTCTTCCAAATCAACACTATCAAGATCTAAGTGTCATTTAAATTTAGTGTAGATCAGGCGGATGAGAGGAATGCTGTTATCCTCCCTATCCGAGTTCAAATATCGCTTTGTGACACTTTCTCCTTGGGATCTGACTTTGACTATGTATTGGTTGAATGTAAATATTCTTGGTCATACCTTGATTCTCTAGAATATCATGTGTTAGAATTATTCAATGAAAATGAAACATTGTCAATGTAACATTCCTTAGCTAGACATTAGGAATATCCATTGGTGTTTGTTATAGTGTTGCAATCACACCTTACATGTATACAAGTCATTGCAGATGTTTGGATATTATGTATAAATACATTGCATGATATATTTTCATGATTTTGGCTAAGTATATTACATGTTGTAGTTTCATTTTAAAACATAGTAATAATCTAATTTTGATTTTCTAATCAGAGAGAGAACATGGGCACATGGTTTGACTATTTATATATAGGTCCACTTCAAAAGGAAGACCACAAACCAATATGATACAATTACACATAAGATAAATTGCAAGAAACCATTCTTAGATATGTTTGAATTAACATCATTTTATTATAAATTTTTGATAGAGATCATAATTTTTCTTATGCATACTTACTTGTGGAAAGCCCTGAAATAATTTTTATTGAAGCCATTTTTCCCATCACCCCTTTTATTATAACAATTGATTCCAAATATTGATTAGCAGGAGATATTGCATTTCCAATCAACTCTTTATCCTGGTAGGTCAAAGTTGGTCAGTGAAATTCAGTGCAAATAAAGACTCAATTTATAAAAGTGAAATACATTTGAGGTTCCCAACTCTAGGAACACTTCCCAATGCCACTCAAACATGTTGGATCAAGCAAATATCTTTTGATCTAAAATATATATTATTCTCTAAAACTTTTGGACTCGGTAAAGTAACAAAAGAGGAGTGTTATGAAGAATCAAAAATATGGTTTCTTACAAGAATATGACCAAAAACCACTCCTTACAGAATTTCTTAGTCTAACAACTACACTGAAAAGGCTAACAAATTGTTGATTCCACTCTTCATAGATTTTGAATTCATTTTGGGAAACTGAAGGTCTTACTTCTTGCAGTTCAATCTTAAAATATTGCAAGCAAAGAAACACATTTATAACAAACTAGAATATTATACGAGCTAACTTATCAATCCCATTGCTAGGAGGGATAAACTTAATGCAAGAAAGATAAACTATTTGCGGCATACAAATTCATTTCCAAACGTTCTAACCTAGAACATAACTAACCTCATGTGCTCTTTTTTTAAGTTAGCAAAGTCAATGGATTTCCTTAAGGCTTCTCTAAGTGGTCCCATATTTAAGGAATCCTTGACATTATTTTTCATATATAATCCAGAATACCCTGAAATGAAAAAAATTCCCAGCTTAATTGGAAAAAGATAGATTAATGTTTAGTTCAATACAAATCAAGCATAATCAACAACAAGATAGTATACATACAAAAAACATTAATATCCATGAACTCAAGTAATCAAATCACCTTTAGTAATCTTGTAGATGCAGATTATATCTTGTTTTGAGAGAGTAAACAAGCCCTTCTTATCCAACAAATAATTTACTACCATGATCTTACTTCTACAATAATATTGCGCTCAAGTTTAGCTCCTTAAATGGATAGTTGGTTGCAAACAATTTTGCAATCTATCTAAATTGTGAAGACAACCCAACAAATTAAATTCCACAATAAGTTGTACATGTAGAAGGTAGTGGCATGTATAGGCACATTGATAGACATCTACTAGCATATCCATTAAGTTAATAATGTTTGTTTGTTCCATTACTGATATAATTCATTGCATTTGTAAATAGTTGCAAATATTACTAATCAAAAAGTAAAGAGGGGAACAAAGCTACAAAATGTATTTCTGGTATTTAAATAAAATTTGGCCCATAGTGGATTTTAATAGTCAAAGACCATAATGGGGTGATATTGAAGACCAAGATCAAATGAAAAGCATGTTTTAGGTTCTCTTTCAAAACCATTTTAGTTATGGGCATTGATGTTGATTTTGATGTTGCCAAGTAGTTAATTAGTAAGCATGTCTTCTTGTCATGGTCATTGCACAACATAGGTTGTTGTAAACTATACAATACATGGCTAAACAGTAAATCACTAAGCCTGGATTGAATTGAAATTTACTTGGTGGCCATGTGGTTGTTATTGAATATATATTCTCTGGATGTGTCGAGAGGAATTTTAAACAAGGAACGCTTATAGGGAGAATGTGAATGTAGGCTTGATCATGCTAATTCCTCAAGAGATGAAAAAGGACACATTGGGAAAGCAATTGGAGGCCCGTTACATTACTCAATATTCAAGTATTGGTTAATTCTTTGGCTAATCAAATCGAGAATACATGATACATAATCCTTCAACCTAAACAAGCAAGCTTTATTAAATGGTAATTTATACTAGATAAACCTTATTACAACTTTGAAATTATTAAATGGGAAAGGAAAAATAGTCATGTTCACCCTAGATATGCTCACCTAGATGGTATTTTCAAGTTTTTTTACTAACCAATACAAGACATATTCATGAATGTATCAACTAGGTTTTTTATAATGGCCAACTCTCATAAAATATATGCTTCAACATTACATCGGGGGATGATGTCCTTTCATAACCCACGGGAGTGTGTCCTAGTAGCAAACAATGTGGTGAAAATGCTTGTATTAACACAAACACTTTGGATCAAAAAACTTCTGAGTAGTTGCAGATGAGGCCAAGTGTGAGTCCTGGGTTAATTTGATGGTATAGATATACTCCTAATAGCACAACAACTTAGATGAAGGAATTCCTTAACAAGTATCAAATATAAAAGGATGTCGTATAGATCCTTGAATGTTATTGGAGTAGTTGCATTTAGAAATATTCTAAATGTTTCTTTATGCACAACCAAATCCAAGACACCTTTCTTCATTGGAGAAAATATTTAAATGTGTATTTCGTCGATGATCTATTCCTTCTCATGACCCCATTGAAGGAAAAATGTCTGTTTGGATCCTCATGCCAAAGTTGTGATGGAAAGAGTGAGAGAGAAGATGGAATCTCTCATCATAATTGCTTGAGTGATAAGGTAGGTAACAAATTCTTCTTGAAGCACTCAAATGAGAAGGCATTAGATATTTTTGGTCCTTTCATTCATAAATGTTGGAATAACTAGAATCATAATTTGAAAAAAGAACTTATGGACTGCATGGTCAGCCTCTTTGATAAACAATAGTCATGCCCTAAGTAAGTATGTATGTATGTATTCTGAATTATCGATAATTTCCAATTAAACTATACGAAAATCTCATCCATAGGTGTATCTAAAACCAAAACCTCATAATAATGAACTAGCTTATAAGTAGAGTTTACTTTACGGTTGATGAACATTTTTAATTTCAAATGTAAATTACATTAATATTCAAGGAAAACAATTGGTAATAAGAGATCACCTGAGGAAACATGGAGAACCGCAACTCTATGTATATAAGGCCATCGATCACATATAAATGCCTATTTTTACTCTGAAATATGAAAATGTCTCCCAAGGCTATCTGTAACAAGTTCCAATGGATGAGTCAAATAGAAATATTAAAATTTAGACACTACAATTATAGAAATAATTGTTTTTAATTTATAATTCCTTACCATTCATTGACCTCCTCTATGTTTCGAGAATAATTTAATATTCTCTACTAAACAGGAACAATCATGTGAAGGTGAAATATTTTATGGCCCCTCCCCCTCTCACATGACTCTAAATTCCCCAAACCCAATGCATCTACGTGCAAATAAAAATTTAGTGCAAATTCATGCATTCAATAGCTGAAAAAAACATTCATTAAACCATTCATTCAGTCAATAACCAATAAAACCATTCATTAAAACATTCATTCATTCATGATGATGATGATTAAGAAGAAGTTGATGATGATGAAGATGTTGATGAGGAAGACAATGATGGAGAAGATGATGATGATGATGATGATGATGATGATGAAGAAGAAGAAAAATAAGAAGATTATTATGACGATGGTGATGATGATGATGATTTCCTATGACATTATGAATACTATGATGTAGAATCTGACGACCTTGCCAAACCAATGACACCAAATGTTGTCTGTCTTTCTAGGTATGACGATGATGATGATGATAACGATGATTATGATGATGATGCTGATGATGACGCTGATGATAATATTGATGATGATGTTGATGATGATGATGACTATGACAATGATGTTGAATGTGTTCACTAATGCACATTATTTTTAAAATTAGTGAAAATAATGAGTATTAGTAAACTTTAGTCAATATTTTTCAATATTAATATACATGAGTCAATATTTGTAAACTCAATGAAAATAGTCAAGTTTAGATAGTTTTAGTAAATATTAGTTGTAATTAGTAAAAAAAGATCATAATTAATCAACATTCATATGATCTCCGCTATATGAGGTTGCGGGTTCCAATCTCCTCGACACTCTTGGGGTTAGGTTTGTGTTAAGCTGAAAAGTGTGAGGCCCTTTCCATTGGTCAACAAAGTAGCCATTGTAAGTCAACCTTATTTAACATGGTCAATAGAATAACTGAGTATAGTCAAATTTAGTCATCTTATCCAACATTAATTAAATCAAATCAACATTACTCACAATAATCATCTCTTATTCAACATTAGGTAACATTACTCACAATAAATAAGTTGACATTAGCCAATATCACAATATGACACAACTCTCTTTTATTTCTTAAAACATGAAAATGTAACATAACCTTTTTTTTCGAGCATAATATTGTGACATAACATTATAATGTTACAATATCACTTAACCTTTGTAAAACATAATAAAACATAGATTAGCATAACTAAACCTAATCAAGACTAATCTTATTGAATAATAATAATTACTACTATAGTTATAATTATTCAAAATGTAACCTACCATTATTCAAGACTCTTCGATATCAATAAACATAGTCAACATAGTCAACATAATTATTAGCCATCTTTAATTAACAATAGTCAACATTAATTAGCATTATTGACTTAGAAAATAATATTGATCATAAATCAACATTATTCACATGAGAATGTGACAAAATATGAGTTTATATGTGAAATGTTGGTATGTTGCATAATCTTCTTTATTCATTATTGAAAATTGCAATCCAATGTTACATAACATTCTGTACATACACAAAAATGTGTATTTATGATTAGTTGATAGCTCGTTTAGAAAAGACTCTGAAAGTCTTCAGTATGTCCCACAACATAGCAAAAAACAGTAAAAACTAGTATTGTTGTCATAAGTATGTTGCAATGTTCAAAATATAAAAAAGATGTTGTCTTTTACAACCTTTAGCAACCTGTTCAAATTATAAATAACTGCAAACTATTAAAGTACAGTCCTCTGTGAAAAATATATACCATGCTTTGTATCTAGTAAATATAAGAAAGTTTTTTGTAAATATGTAACAAAATATAGAATGTTTCTCATTCTATAAATGGTCTTTCGTAATATTCTTGCATGCTTCCCTCTCAACCTTATCTTTTCTTATAAAGCCCATGGGCCCTATGCAACCCCTCCTTGAAGGATTTTTCCACCTCTTTGTTGTTATCCCTGTAAACATGTTAGCATGAAAAGGAAACAAAAGAGTTTAGAACCTCTTTAATGGAAGATAAGATGTTGGCAAGTATTAGATTTCTGCATTGTTTAGTATTGTTAAATAGGGCATCCTAGAAGGGGATACTATTCAGATACGGACCATAAATATTAAAAAATAGGAAAACTCCACTGAACAGATTCCATGTCCCACAAGTTCAAATCCTTTACAGTTCTCTCATTCCATCTGATTTCTAGACCCCCCTTGATAGTTTCTTGTAACAACAAAATATCAAGGTGTTCCAAGACAACCACCGTCTTGAGTGCTGATATTTTATGGGGACGATCCAAACCCCAAAAATTGAAGGGCATAAGTTTCATATATGACCCTTCTTCTGGGATCACACTGCTCTAAGTTCCCTCTCAATAGAATTTTTTTTCCCTTCCAAGTGATCCTTTTTTGATTTAGATTGTGCCTTGGAAATAAAGGATTTCCTTCCTCTCCCCTTAGAATCCATGTTCTTATATTTTCCCAAACCTCCTGAGTCCATCTTAGAAAGACCGAAGGAAATATCCATAATCTGACGAGTCCGAAGGGGATAGAGGAGAGTTAACATCACCGATAACAGGGTCAGGTTCAGCAGGCAGGTGAGACTCCTACAAATAAGCAACATATATGGGTAAAGTGGACGGTGTAAGCCAAGATGAGATAGTCAAATTTTTCAAACCCTCCACCCAATCCAAACTAGAAAGAGTAACATTATTTTCAAATAATATTAAGGAAGGGAAAAGTGAGAAAGAGGAAATACCCAGGAAGTGAATCTGGATGTCGACCGATCTTCCCATCTCCACGTCTGACAATGGAACTGACTCCTCCTCTTCTTGACTGCTATCATCCACCTCATAACTAATAGGGTCCATAGGCATCGAGGGCAGAGTAGAAGGCGGTTCTGTAAATCCCTCTTCCACCCCAGCCTCCTTTTCTCCTTGCTAGTGTTGACAACCATTGAGGGTTTGGATCGAGAGCTTATAATCTGAGATCGATTTCCCATAAGCACGACAATGCCTGCAAAAAAAAGGGACATTTTCATAGTCCAAATTCTGATTAACAACATAGGGCCCCCAACTCAACATCATGTCTTCTTCTATCCCTTCTTGAACATTTATGCTGACCAATATTCTGGCAACCTTCAGCTGTTTAGTCTCCAGGAAGGAGAGGCTTACTACTAAATATGTCCCCAGAATGTTCGCAATTTTTTTTAAATGTTCCTCCATTCAGTATTGAAGTGGGAGCCTTGGAAGCTACACCCACAATGACACAATATCAGCTCCTTCCCTACTGGCATTGAAAAGGGGGTGCCAAGGTTTGAGAAGAAGAGGTGAATGATCCAGTGTCTAATTGCGTGTTAAAACCCAATGAATATGTTTCAGTTTCATAAATTTAAACAAAAACCACCCTCTAGTAAGGTCCACCACTTCTGGAACAGAGCCCAGGGGCTCCAACCAGCTATCTTCCTCCCACTATACCATAGTCTACAGAGAAAAGACTCCACCCAGGACTTGTCCCACTAGAGTTCAGTTAGCCATATCTGGAACTTGATGGCAAACAATGTCTTCAGCCAACGCATATTTATATCCAACCCTCTTTGATTTCATCAAGTTTTTAAGGTTCCTCTTATGACCACCCATGCTCCCAACCCTTACTTCGGCCTCATTGTTGGATTATGTTCCAAAAACCCCTTCCCATCATGGACTAGGGAAAGCGTGCTACTCAAGAGGTCCAATGAATGGTAAATGGAAGTTTCTTCCTCCTCCCGTAGAGATCTATAGCCTATAAACCCTAAATGATTCGAGCCTCCACCTAATTCCGTCACTGAGACCGATCCATTTAACGCACCCTCCACCACCCCACAATGTTTGAACTGTGCTCCAGCATAACCTACCCCCTCCATCAATGGTGTGTAAACTTATGCCTTACTCCACCTCTACATGTTACAAGCATCTCCAACAGATCCCTCTCCAATGAAAGACTGTGAACCCTCAGGAAACTCAAACGACGGAGGGGAATATAATAGAAAGTCTAAAGGGGAGAAACCCTCCACATTGTGCGAAGGAGAAAAAACAACCGATGTAAATCCTTCAACCTAGTCAGGAGGGTAAATCTTCCACCAGCCACAAGTCACTCGCTTCCACCCGGTCGGAATAGTCAATATCCTTACCATCTTCCATCCTGTCAGTAAAAAGGATAAAAATAGTAATCCCAAGAATTACCTGCAGGTTATAACTGCACCTAATTCTTGTCCACAGATATGGATAAAAACATCTTTCTCCTGCAGGTTAATATGAACTTCCTCCTGACGTCGTCTTAGAAATTAACCAAGCCATCATCATTAATTTGTACGAGCTCGTCGCTCCTTCGAGGCCCTACCTCACTAATCTGACTCTAGTATGGCGAGACATCCTTCGAGGATTTTCTTACTTTGCAGTCGAATATCTAATGAGAAAGAGTTGAAATTTTGATAGTAGAAATGTAAGTTGGAGATTCGATAACTAAATCTACAATTTAAAAAAATTAATCAAAATTTCAAATTGAAATCCGACAAAACAATACCTTTTGTTAGATGTTGTCGGATTTTGTCGTTTGAGTTTGTGTTGAAATATTGTTGTGATGAATTCCCGAACAGACATTCGTTAATAACCTTACAAGTACTAAATAAAATTGCTTTACTGACATGATTATAACAAATAGGAAAGCATATTTAGATCAGATACATAGTAGGAAATATTTTCAACAAATGCATAATAAGATCATTATTCTAAACAGATGCATAATAGTATTACTGTTAAAAGAAATAATTATGATTCATAGTTAACTAAAAATCCTATTGTAACTAGTTTTAGACAAATACGAAGTAGGATAGGGAACTTGGCACCACTGTCGAGAAAAAAAAAATGAATTAGTTGTTCCTCCCAACCAACTCCTAGAGAAGCCAAGTCTCACTTTCTCCAGAATCCTTGAACTTATTCGCTGAACCACAAGAGAAAAATCCATTTCATGTGCCATATGTTTCATTAACAGATCAGTTCTTTGTCCAATGCTAGCCTCATGCTTGCTAACTGGACATACTATTATATATTATTTTGTCTAGGACTTGGTCATTTATGAGCATCCTGCTCTTTGTACTCCACAAGGATTTGTGACCTAATTACAGCTAGTCATGCTAACATTACAACATTATACGAACCTCTGATTCAGGTATGGATGCCCAAACAAATATTTGTGAAGAAGTCTTAATATCATGAATCTATGAATACTAATTAAACTCAATTTACTTTACATGAATATAACAAATAGGAAAGATATTTGGATTAGATGTATATTAGAAAAGATATTTCAAAGATATGCATAATAGGAACAATATTTCAACAGATGCATAAAAGTATTACTAAAAAAGGAAATTAATACGATTCATAGTTAACATGATATTCTACTATAACTAGCTTAGTTATATAAGAATTAGAATAGGGAACCTGACACCACTGCTGGGAAAACAGAAATGAAAAATCCATTTATCCCAACCAACTCCTATAGTATCCAAGTCTCACTTTCTCCAAAAACCCCTAACATGTTCGTTAAACCACAAGAGAAAAATCCACTTAATGCACCATCTCGTGCATTAACAGATCAGTTCATCGTGCACTGGTAGCCTCTTGCTTGCTAAATGGACATACTATTATATAGTATTTTTCTAGAACTTTGTCATTTATGAGCCTCCTTCTCTTTATCACTCCACAAGGAGTTGTGACCTAATTTTTGGGAATATGCCTTCTGCATCTTGAGTTCTCACTCAGTAGCTTTAGCCACTTGTCTTTTCCTCCTGTGGTTCAGCAAAAACACTTTCAACAACTATTTAAGTTCTAATTCCCTCCAGTATTTTTAATTAATAAATAAGAATAACCCATTACATTTATTTTTTAATTTCTTGTCAAAAATATTTTAAAAATAATATATTCAATCATAACAATTTATTTAAATTCAGTGTATTACATACACCTCCCCTTAGAGTATAACATCGTCCTCGGTGTTATTATTTTTTTGTCTTTATTCTTCCATCATTTCATATTGAAATAGGATTGGATATGCCTCTCGCATATCACTTTACAATTCCCAAGTGGACTCTTCTGGACTAAGGTGCTCTCATTGCACCTTGACTTGTTTGATGGTACAATTCTGGAGTAAAAGTTATCTCTTATCGGGACTATGCTATGATCCCACCTAGAATTCTCCATCAGGTTCCACTTGTATAACACTCCAGCCAATTACATGAATAGCATCATGAACGTACTTCTTCAAAATGGAAACATGAAAAACATTATGCACTTTAATCGTACGTGGTAGGGCTAATCGGTATGCTGCCACCCCAACTTTTGCTAAAATTTCAAACTGCCCACAATACCTGGGTGCCAATTTTGAGTACTTTCCTAGTATTAGGGATATTTTTGGGGGTTTTACCTTTATATATACATGCTCTCCTACCTGGAACTCTTGAGGATTTATTTTCAATTTGACATAACTCTTTTTCCTGTCTTGGGAAACTTTCAAATTTTGTTGTACATGTTTCACTGTTACTTCAATATCCCTTAACAATTCAGGTCCTAACATTAATATATCGACTGAACTTCTCCAATAATCTGGAGTTTTACAGTTTCGTCCATACAGAATTTCAAAAGGATTCATTCCAGGTGATACTTTAAAATGATTATTGTAAGCAAATTCTACTAAGTGTAAGTAATCTTCCCACTTACCTGGTTTTTCCATTACATACATTCTAAGAATGTCTTCTAGAATATGGTTTACTCTTTCATTTTGTCCATCCATTTGCGGATGATATGTAGTGATGGAATTTAACTGTGTGCTCAATCCTTTAAACAATGCATTCCAAAAATTTCCTGTTAGCTTTACATCTCTATTTGAGATTATTACCTTAGGTACAACGTGCAACCTGAAAATTTATTTCATAAATATATCAGCAATGTTAATAGTCTTATAAGTATATTTTACTGGAATAAAATGAGCTACTTTACTTAATTCTCCCACTATGACCATGATTGAGTCGTGTTGTTTAAAATTTCTAGGTAAACCTGTTATGAAATCCCTGATTATTACTTCGCATTTCCATTCTGGAATGGGTAGTGGTAGTAGTAACCCTGCTAGATGTTGGTGTTCTTATTTTACCTGTTGGAGTTTGATGCAACAAGCTAAATATTTTTCTACCTCTTTTTTCATGTTAGGCCAAAAGAAGACCTTTCTGATCATAGTGATCATTTTCCAGTATCCAAGGTATCTTGGATATGGTCTTTTATGTAACTCATTCATCACAGTTAATTTAATTTATGCTACATTTGGTATGTATAATTTGTTTTTATGTAGCAGTAACCCGCTTCTATTCACACTAAAATATTTTTTATTTGGTTCCTTTCATTTTCAGCATTCTTTTCTTTTAAGTTTTGTGAATCGTAAATTTGAGTGACGACTTAAAGCGTCCACAACTTTGTTCTCTTTCCCTTTTATATGTTTTATTTTGATCTCATTTACACTTAAAAAGTAAAACCACCTAGATTGTCTAGAATTAAGGTTTTGTTGATCAAACAAGTATTCTAAACTTATGCTATCTGACATTAGCAAAAAAAATCTTCCGATAAGGTAGTGTCGCCACATATTTAGTGTATGTATAATTGTAGCAAGTTCTAAGTCATTTGTAGCATAGTTCTTCTCATGTTATTATAAATTTATAGACTCATAGGCCACGACATAGTTTTCTTGAATTACCACCCCACCTAATCCTTCCTTACATGCGTTGGTGCATACAACGAAATATTTAAAAGGATCAACAATTTTTAAGATAGGGGCGGTGGTTAACAGGTGTTTTAGTTTATTAAAACTTTCAGTGCACTTTTTGCTCCATTCAAATTTATTACCTTTATTCTGTAGTGAAGTGATGGGGTAGGATATCTTAGAAAATCCTTCAATAATTTTTTGGTAATTATCGGTAATCCCCATGAACGACCTTATGTCAGTTACATTTTTACGAACTGGCCATTCAGTGATATCCTTAATCTTGTAAAGGTTGAAAGATATTCCCTCTTTAGACACTACATGTCCTATATATTGAATCTTTCCTTTGAAGAAGTCAAATTTGATAAACTTAGCAAACACTTGTTGTTCTCTTAACACATGTAAAATTATTCTCAGGTGTTCTTCATGTTCCTATTTATTCTTTGAGTAAATCAGTATGTCGTCGATGAAGACGACTATGAATTTACCTAATTAGTTACTCAGAATACTATTCATTAAGAACATAAAAGTTGCAGGTGCATCTGTTAAACCAAGTGGCATTACAACAAAAAATTTAATGACCATATCGGGTTCTAAAAGAAGTTTTAAAGATGTCTTCATCCTTGATCCGTACATGATGGTATCCGAACCTTAAATCTATTTTGGAGAATATGTTTGCCCCTCAGAAATGATCGAATAGATCATCTATATGGGGTAAATGATATCAATTTTTAATAGTCATATTATTTAATTCTTGATAATCTATGCATAATCTTTAAGTTCCATCTTTCTTCTTTAAGAATAAGATCGGTTCTCCCCAAGGGGAAACACTAGGTTGAATGTATTTTTTATCAATTAGTTCTTGCAATTATGATTACAGTTCTGTAAGTTCTATTGTATTCATCCAATAAGGATATTTCGAAGCTGGCATCGCTCCCGGTATCAGATCGATTGTAAATTTTATGTCCATTTTCGGAGGTAGTCCAGGGACTTCTTTTGGAAAGATGTCGTTAAAATATTTTAAGATGGGTATATACTCTATTTTAAGTTTGTTATCATTATCCTTGTCATCCATTACATAGATTGAAAATACTTTAGATCCCTTATATACAGTTATTTTCTCCTAAAACGCAGAGAATTCTTTGACAGTAACCTTTCTGGGAATTCCTTTTACTTTAATTGTATTGGCATTATCATCCATGCATGCAAAATTTCTATCATAGCAGTTTAATATAACCCTGTATTTTTCTAACTAGTCCATTCCTATCAACAATTCATAAGAACCTAATGACAAGATATTTAGATCAACATGTGTATTCAAATCATTCATCATAATTTCACGGTTTTTCACATAACTAGTGACCTTCCATTTGATACATGTGGCTAACTGTACCAACCAAGATTTTTCATTTTTTTCTTGTGATAATTTACACAATTCAACAATCCTAGGTGATACATAACTCAAATTTGCACATGGATCAATTAGTATAGAAATGGGTTGACTTTTTATCATACCTTTGATTTTGACCATTGAAGTTTGATGGTCTGTGTAATGTCCCCAAAAATTGAAAAAAAAAATTAGTAGGCTAGTCAAACTACCTATGCTAGACATTATTGAACTTGTGGAATGTGTCATACTCTATTTATACTACTTATTTCATCGTAAGTTGTTATTACATCTTGCTTCCTTACTTTCTGATATGATTATTACTGTGTTTAATTATGACGTCGTAATGTTGATTAATATGCTATTGTTATGGTTACACCATGCTATGTATGTTAGATACTTTGATTATGTACTTCATTGATTTTCACATGTTTTTAATGTCGTAAACATGATTCTGACATAACTTGGTTCATGGATAAAGGGGTGGAGTGGCGGGACTAGTTCTCCCATGTAACTACCTGAGAGGTAACAATTTCTTCTTGACACAATGGGCTTACTTAGTTCTGTTGAACTAATGCACTCTTGTCCCGTTACGTGTAGGTATACTTAGCGATGGAAAACTTGTCAAGGAGTGTTGAACATTTGATCACTAGAGCTCGCATGTGCAGCTCTGTCCTAGTGACATTTACTAGTTGTTATTATTAGACTTTGTGCTAGTGGCGAGGTCATTGCCGCTCTTATTATTTGTATGACCTAGACTTCTTATTTACATGGCACTTATTATTCATGGTGTAAATATTAAGAACTGTTCATGTCATAACATAATTCTATTATATGTTTATTTTACTAAATGAACTAATCATATATTTTTATTATATGTTTATTAGGTTTATAACTCTTTTATTAAAAATCGTGGCTTTGAAATATATACCATGGCATATTTCAATGCCATGGTCTTAGGGCTTAAGGCCTAAGAATTTGGGGCGCATGGTCCTAAGGCTTATAGCCTATAGTATTCTATGCATGCAAGGGTTTAAGCCTTATGTTGGTTTGGGTGGAAATATTTATGATATAGTTCATAAACTATATGACTATGGGGTTGGTGCAGATTAATGGTGGCTAGGGTGGCGCTTTTAATGTGTCTTGGGAGATGTGGTAGGAAAGGTTAGGGCTTGGACCAAGCATTAGTTTGGCATTTCACCTCTTTGGGACTTGCTCTTTTTCTCCTGCTCTAGGTGAGGGAAGGTGACGATGTTATCTTGACAGACAGGTAAGATGGTGTCTATTTTTCATTGGTATCATTTGTTGACTTGAACATGGATATTATGTATACTTATCATGACTTGGCTCTGTTCTGTTGTATGGTTGTAGAGGAGAGAGTAAAGGAGTGGGTCATATATTGTGGTCGAAACCATGGCGATGTCATCCTCCTTTGGTAAGCCCACTATGCAAGTCTTTACTAGTTTTCCTCTTATGGTATCATGGCTCCGATTGGGTGTCACTCGACATGAGTTGGATTTCTTGAGTCTTGTTCTTATGGATGAGTTTGGGTTTTGGGGTTTCAACTGTAGTTTGTAACTGCTATGCGTTTAAATGCTACAGGAATTGGGGGTTTTAATGGTTGGTGTTTTCATTTTACCTTCGGGCCTGTATTAATTAGATGTAAATGAGATTATTGAAGGCACTTTGTGTATCGAAGAGGCCTGGGTACTTCCATGACTGGCTCTATGTATTTTATTTAATGTTTTGTTTATGCAATTGGCCATGGGAAGCACCATTGCTCGCAATGGTGCAAGGTCATAAGTACGAATGTGTAGAATACTCTTTCATGTATTAAAATGAATGGGTTTGATGAAGTAAAAGCTATGTTTGGTTTCTACGGTTGTGAATCTTGTGGACCGTGTGAATTTGGCATTCAAGTATGCGTTGATTTAGTGGGTGATTAGTGTACAGTGTTATGGCTTTGGACCATGTCATGAATGGCATTGGTACTCATCGTTGAATCTATGATAGCGAATTAGGTTCAGACATATATTAATTTTTAGAATGCTTAAATGGAAAATATGTCGAATGTGGGTGTAAACCTTGAGTTGGCAATTGTTGTTGTAGGTTATTTTGTTGACAGATTTTTGAGTATTGCATAGTTATTTTAGTTGACTATTGATCATGTATGGGGCTGAGGCCATGGATTATAGCGTATATAAAATATGAAGGTCTTACGACCTTTGTGTAATGAATTTGGTTTATTACATACAACCTGCATATAAACTGTGTATAACATGGCTTTGTGGAATGTTTAAGTACCTTATAGGATTTTATCCTGGTTTGATTACTGTGATGAGAGTTTATATTTACATGGTTGTGATTTGAGATTGAACGCCCACCAGGGTCGATACTGCGACCTCTGTGCGAATATATAGTTTGTAAATTAATCATGTGATAATATTAAGGTTGTTTTTAATTGGTTTCTATAAGTAGTATTATGTTGGACATTTTTTTGTATGGCATACGATTTCTGCTTTGTGGATTTGGTATTAGATGGTTTGATTTATTATTTGTTCAATGGATTTACAATGTTGATAGTAGCATTATTGCTTATACTTTGTAGATGTAGATAATATAAATGTATTAAATCGTTGACCAGCTATATGGTCTCGATACTTGGATTGTTAGTCAATTTATAGTTATATTTGTTTTAAGAAGAAGGATGATGTTTATCTTGGTTATTAGCATAATTTTATTTATTCAGACCTTGAGAGGTCTTCTCTAGTTTTTATCTTAGCTTTAGTATTTAAAGATTTTGGTTATTCTTAGATGTATTTATAGTATTGATAGTTTAGAATATATTCATGTTTTATACTTGATATAATCTCTCTCTCTCTCTCTCTCTCTCTCTCTCTCTCTCTCTCTCTCTCTCTCTCTCTATATATATATATATATATATATATATATAAAGTAATTATTAAATTATATTTATTATCTATTAGTTTATTAAAATCTACAATTAGTTTTGTTTAAAGTTGGAATTGAACTAGTCTTTACATTAAGCAAGGCTCTACTGGCAATATGAAATCTGTCAGTATGGTTTCTACACAAATAAAACATGTAAGCCCTGTTTTTAGAAATAAAACCTAAGTTTTAAAATAACATAGTTTAATATGTAAAAGAGCATACAGAAGTAATATGGAGAAAAAAAACCTTTGATAAATCTTTAAACAAGAATTAAATTTACAGCTTGGGGTTTATAATTTAATATGTAAACCTTAGAAGAATTTTGACAAGGAAAAACAATAATACATAGGGTTAGAACATTTAATATAAACTCTTGTATAATTTATCCAGCACTTATTCTAGGAATTGAAATAGGTAGTTCAGAACCTCATACTTGTAAATTGAAGCTCTTCTAATGGATGAAACCTACACACTGAATCACTTGGGAACTACCACATTCCACCCAACCATAACCCGAAACCATTCCTGGTTTTAATACAAATCCCCCGAGCTGGTTCCAACATGCAAGTAGCTTAGAGCTCCTAAGGTGAGGCTATCCTAGTTTTTATATCAGGTCTAGATCGGTTCTCCTTCTTCCTCTTAGGGAAATGTTCTCCAAGAACTCTCTTGAGAATTAGTAGGCAGAATAATGACTCCAGAAATATAGATGAGATCCCCAAGCCTCTCTTTGGCTTGGGACTTTATAAACAGACTTTTCAGTCAAAGGGGCAGTTAAATCAAGAGTCACTTCATTTTTTTATTTAACCCTTTTTATTTAATTTGGTACTTTTAATATTTTAACTTAGGAACTTTTAGCTAGTTCCTAATTGGATTTTTATAGGTATTATACTATTTAATTTTTATCTTAGTAATAATAGTAAGAGATGGAAATTTTCCTTCTTTCTTACATTATTAATATTATTACTATGTGTACTCTTTATACATACTCTGTATGAAATATACAATAATATATTATTTGGTAACATTTGTCTTTGGGTATCACATATTGTGATCCCTATACTTACAACACTTTCTTCATTAAGGAAATCAGGTGGATGGTTAGGTCTACTATGCTAGGAAACTCTAAACATCCTTGCATGTTGGATTCCCTTATATAACATGGTAGTTCTTTAGCACTTGATGAGAATACAAAAATTCAAAATTCCATTTAATCACTTATAAATAAGTCAGATGAGATCAATATTTTTCTCGAGTCATTTTCACTCATAAATCATTAATTCTTTTCAGTATCTCCTAGCGCTTACCAGAGCCCATACTCAACACTAAAAATAGGGAGTTACAAACTTAGTGGAATTCCAGAGCTATTCGCTCAACACTAGTGCTAGGATGTAGTTGTAGGATACACCTAGGGATCCAATGGCCAAGAATACGATGTTCCAAATCTTATGCTCAACATCAACATGGAAGGCTTCAGGGCTTATTCCCGACACTTAAAAATTACATTTTCATGTGTTCTAGAGCTTCATGCTCAAATCAAATGTCTCAAGACTCATGTGCTCCAGAGCTTCTCGCTCAACACAAATATAAGTACTCATGTGCTCCAGAGCTGCTTTCTCAACACAAAACATCAATTTACCCATGTGCTCCAAAGCTCCTCACTCAACACAAAACATATCATCAAACATGTGCTTCAGGGTCCACTCCCAACACAAGTATATATATATATATATATATATATCATATGCAATTGGCTTATGCCCAATATATCAAACAAATCATCATGTTCATATGCAATGTGGTCTTCGACCTAGTATATCAAAATAAAACATCAAGGAAACATCATAATCAATGGGGCTCATGCCCATAAGTGTTAGGTCTGAAATTCGGGATATTAAATCCCTCCCCGCTTAGAACAACACTGTCCCTAGTGTTCTAGGGACTCGGAATGAGATCATGAAACAAGGTGGGGTAAGCCTTTCTCATGTTGGCTTCATTCTCCCAAGTAGCCTCATCGGCTTCGAAGTGCTTCCATTGCACTTTCAACTATACTACAGTGTGCTTCTTGAGCTACACCTCTCTCTTGTCCAATATATGAAGGGGTTCAGGGGAAAACTCCCCTTCAGGTTCCATCTGTAATAAGGACCAATCAACCACATATTTAGTATTGTAAACATATTTCTTTAATAATGATGCATGGAAAACATTATGGACTCTTATGTGCGCAGGAAATGCTAGTTCATATGCCACTGCCCCTCTCTTAGTCAATATTTCAAAAGTTCCACAAAATCTAGGTGCTAGCTTACCGCACCTACCCAAGCTCAACGAGCTCCATTTTGCTTTTACTTTTAAGTAGACATGGTAACCTATTTGATAATCTTTATCTTTTCTTTTCTTATCCGCGTAACGTTTCTGGTGGTCTTGTGCTTCTTTAAGGTTCACCTGGACCTTGGTAACCAATTGTTCTAAGTCCTTTAATAAATTAGGCCCTAACATGAGCCAATCCACTAGGCTATCCCAAGTAACTGATGTTCTACACTTTTGTCCATAGAGTACCTCAAAGGGACTCATCTTGGCGGAATTCTGGTAACCGTTGTTATACGTAAACTCTGCAAGATGCAGGTATTATTCCCACATAATGGGGTTGTTCATGACATACATCCTAAGCATGTCCTCAAAAATATAGTTTACTCTTTCTGTCTTCCCATCTCTCTATGGGTGATAAGCAGTACTAAAGTTCAACTGCGTATAGAAATGGGTTGACTTTTTATCATACCTTTAATTTTGACCATTGAATTTTGATGGTCTATTTGTCGATTCTTGAATGAGGCACTGATTCTAGTCATGCTTCTCGCCATATCCCCAACTATATAAGACTCTTGAATGGAGTGAAAATTATTTAAAAAATTCTTTCTTATGGCAAAGTCCTTAAAATAATGTGGCTCACCACATTCCCAACATTTTAATGGTTCCCTCTGTGCAGTATTTTTATTAAAGGTAGTGGGAGGTTCTCTTTCCTTTGCTATAGGATTTTGGGGTTTAAAACCTTTATAATTATTTCCTTTATACCCTTTTTATTTATTCCCTAAATTTTTGTAAAACTTAGTATTTCTCTTTCTTTGATCAAAGTTGTCACATCTTTTAGTCTTCCAATTAGGTACATTTTCTCTTTTATTCTTATTATGATCATAACAGAAATTCGCTTTTCTCATTGCTTCTTCCAACATTTTTGGATTTCCGTACTCAATCCTCTCTTTAAACATAAGAGGAAAGCAACTAAGAAAGCGTTGTAATTTTGTTTTTTCATCTATCATATAAGGTACGTAACGAAGTAGGCTTAGGAATTTACTACATAGTTATTTCATTGTCATAGCACCTAACCTTAATTCGTAAAATTCATTAGCTTTTTCTTCATAGTTCTATTATGAAATATACTTTCGTTTTATGTTCTTCTTAAATGTTTTCCATGTTACGTGACGTTCTTTTATACCTTTTACCTTTTTTATATCTTTCCACCAAATATCTGCTTTTATTTTTTAAGTTATAAATGGCCATTTTTTCCTTTAATTCATCAGAATAGTTATAGATCTAGAAATATTTATTCATTATAGATAACCAAGCTTCCGCTTCTTCTCCTTTCTCGATTTTGTCATTAAACATAAGAGGTTTAATAATTTTAAATTCTCCATAAATTTCTTCATTAGGTCTATATTTCTTTTTATTTTGATTACTGTCCCTACTTTCACTAGAATCCTTTTGTTTTTCTGTATGGTGCATGGTTGATTCCTCACAGGAAGATTCAGCCTCATGAATGGAAAATTCCATCTTCCTTCCCTTACGTTTGTAAGGGGTATTTTTTCCATATTAATTTCAAGTTATTTGTGTTTCTCTTTTTATCACTGTTTATTTTAGATAGCAAAATGTTATTTAAGGGCCTCTTGTGCTTTCAGAATATGTTTGCTATCTTCTCTAACTATTTTTAATTCTCCTCTTAATTCATTAACACTTTGTTGTAACCCATATGAGTTGTCATTTCGAATCTCTCTAAGATTTACCCAAATTTCACCCTCTCGTAGATTACCCTCTTCATTGTTCATAGGATTTCTAGGATGATATTATTCTTCTGCGAAAATTCCTACATCTGCAGTAATTTCCTGTAAAAACAAAGTTATTCTTCTCTTCATGTTTCATAAGAGAATCAAACCACAATAGAATAAAATAAGTTTTATGGTTTTATCAGTTTTAGTGTTTGGATTGTTCAAACCAATTGTTGTAACCATGCTATGATACCATTCTGTAACACACCTATAATCTCCACATTAATTTTATTTTTTGATATATATATATATATATATATATATATATATATATACTCTTTCACCAAGTGAATAATGTATCATGTAATACTGAATGCAACATTGTCATTTATTTGCATAATGACTTATACTATTTTTCCTTATTGATTGGACATGTTAACAATTTATGCGGTGATTGCATAAGGTTAATGATGGACTTAGAATCATGCCTACAGGTGATGTTCTTAATGCTTTTATACTTCTCCTACTATATGTCTTGCTAAGGTTTACCTAGCCCTATGGTTGGTCTTTTCCATAGTCGTTGAACCCTAACTCTATGATGCTAGCAACATGTTTTTATTTAAGAAGAAAGAGAGTTGGGAGAACTATGGTGTTAAACACCATAGTACTTATCACATAACTTTGGAATGAATCAATTTTTATGTTTGAACCATGGTATAAGCCATGGTCCTTGTGCAAGGTATAAAGTTTAAAGTTATAACTGCTTGAATTAAGGCTTAAACAAGTGGGAACTATGGTATTCATACCATAGTTGAGGTTGATTCTTGGATTACCACCTTCGAGATGTATGTGTCATAAGATTTTACCATGCGATAAAATTGGAGGTACAATGTTATGATTTGGTTGACCTTTGTAATAAATATTAGACCTAGCTGTGAGTTGGCAGTGCAGTCAGGCATTTAAAAGCTTTCCTGAGATTTAATCTTGACCCTCCATTTGTATTTACGAGCTGGAAAGGTTTTTGATAGGGTTTTAAAGTGGCTCTTTTCCTGTCTAAACATTTCACTTCACTGTTATTTTTGTCTGTAATTTTGGGGATGAAGGCTCTTCCTCCCATGGCTGAATTATGTAGTTTTAGTGGTTAAAAATATTATTCAGTCACTAAAGGCGTTCGTTTGGTTTCTTCTAAGTTTAGTTGGAGGTATTGCTTGGTTTTAATGGTTTCCATTAGTCTCATCCATGCTATTTTTTGTGTATCGAATCCATACCATCGTTCCAATACCCTTTCAACTGCCTTCAACCTAGTAAGTTCATCGAACCATGCTTCATTCTATATTAGTTAAATTCTTGCTTAGATTCTTGAACCAAGAAAAGACTATCTTGGGTTTGTCATTTTAAATGAAGGCAGAGGAGGGATAAGGGTGTCCCGAAGGAGCCAACCCTTGGCCCTCTCTGTATTCAAAAAAGGTAATGTAATTTTAACCTCAACCATTTTCTTTCACAATTTTTATTAATGAGGTTATAGTTCTAACTATTTTGATGGTGATTTTTCAAAATAGGATCTGTACCTGTTTATTAATTGTGTGTTTCTTGTTTGTTAATGACTATACCTATCATGATTTTATTTATATCATGGATGTCATTTTATAAAGGTCTTGCTGCCACGTATTAGATTTAAAGGTTTTGTTGCTCCAGAATTATTTGTAAACTCAATTGAATCAGTAGAGTTGATTTGTTTTAAAATAAATATTTAGTCTCGGGTATAGATACCTGTAAGAAGAGGCTATGCAATCATGAGCTAGATTCGTGAGAAAATCATGATGGTTATAACCGATCTAAAAGATTTAGTTATTATACTTTTCCTACCCGACTTCAGTTGTGCAACTGTTAGTTAGTTGACTTGATAATTTTTATTGTATTATAATTACTCGTTTGGCCTTGGTGAATCTCGATCTACCATTGGTGTTTTGAGATGAGCTCATGTTTATCTGATTTTAACTTGGATTTAAAAAGATTTTCGTCTCTTATATTTTCCATTTAAGAAATTCATAAATAAATAGTGTTTAGATCTTTCAATTTACAGGCTATGCAAAATGGAAACTCTGTTGTGTTATTTGATTTATTTTGATTAACAATTTCTATGAGAGTTTGTTATAATAACTAGAGAAAGTTCCTTATGTCAGTCATATTGAAATTTTAACTGAATTTTTAATGGAACATAGTATGATTCTGGTTTTTAAATAATTTATTCTAAATATTGTTCTAGAAAACATAAGCAAACTTAATCTAGAACATTTAACTACATATAAGGTAGTCCTTTGTTTTTTATTTACCAGTCGTGTTAACATTACAACATTATACGAATCTTCGATTTGGGTATGGATTCCCAAACATAGATTCGTTAAGAAATATTAAGATCATGAATCTATGAATACTAATTAAACTCAATTTACTTTACATGAATATAAAACATAGGAAATATATTTGGATCAGATGTATAGTAGAGAAAATATTTGAAACAGATGCATAATAGAAACAAGATTTGAATAAATGCAAAGATGTATTACTGTAAAAAGAAATGAATGTGATTAATAGTTAACTTGAGATTCTACTGTAACTAACTTTGGCAGATAAGAAGTGGAATAGGGAACCGGACACCACTTACGGGAAAATAGAAATGAAATAGTCGTTCCTCCCAACCAAATCCTTGAGCAGACAGGTCTCACTTCCTCCAGAACCCCCAATCCTGTTTGTTGAAACACAAGAGAAAAATACACTTAATGTGCCATCTCTTGCATTAACATATCAATTCCTTTTCCAGTCCTAGCCTCCTTCTTGCTAAATGGACATACTATTATATAGTCATTTATGAGCCTCCTACTCTTTAGCACTCCACAAGGAGTTGTGGCCTGATTTTGGGGAAGATTCCTCCTGCATCTTGAGTTATCACTTAACAGCTTCAACCACTTCTATTTTCCTCTTGTGGGTCAGCAAATACTCTTTCAACAGCTATTTTAGCTTGGATTCCCTCTCGTATTTTTAATTAATAAATAAGAATAACCCATTATATTTATTTTTGACTTTCTTGTCAAACATATTTAAAAAATAAAATATTCGATAATAACAATTTATTTAAATTTGGTGTATTACATCTTGAAAAGGTTTTATATTACTCTGTTAATGGCTCTCACCTCCTCCAGCAATGCATCATTTGGTCTCGGGTGAGCCTCATTCGAGGGTCCCATAGGATTCTACTTCCTATCCCTGTAGATAAGTCGTTGCATCGTTCCCTCCTCCTCGACGTCCTCCCCCTCAAATTTACTCCTTTACTCCCTGTTTTTTGACTCCTCCACCCTCCCCACTCTACTCCCTATCCGTCGTGAAATTGAATGCCTCCAACATCCAACATCGCTCAGACCCGACCGCACTTTTTCATAGCTGTTGAAAATCCAACATCACTTGGACTGCACTTTGTCAAATCTACTGCAAATCCAACATCGCTTCATAAGGGAAACTAGAGGTAATCCCATCCCATGTTTTATCTCATTCTTAGCATATTGGGTTTGTTGCAAAAGCACATAAAAAAACCCCAACCACGATGCTCACTCCTGCAATGATATGAAAAGAAATTCTCCAGCCGAAAATCCCCATCAATGTTGTGGAAGCTAAAAAAAACATAAAACATAGTACCCAATATAGATCCAACGTTTCCTGTAAGATGTAGCCACCAGAAATCCCATCGATGGTTTCCTTCTTCCGTTGAATCCTCGATGAGTGACTGATTGGAGGGAACTACTATTGCAAGTATGATCCCATTCAATGCTCTTGATATTGCTACCTATGTATCGATGGAGGTCATATATTCATATAGCATAATATCTACTTATAAATCCAAGGAGGTAATTTTTTTTAGTTTTTTTTTCTTTTCAAGGAGGAGAAATTTGTAGGAATGCATCACGTTGTTTAAGCACCTTGTTGCAGAAAGTGGGATCATTTGGTGTAATTCTAAGTTATCTTAGATGATAAGACACACCTTGTGGTGTGTTAATAACTCCTTGCATAGTTACAAGTTGATAACAAAATCTGAACAATAATTTGAAGGGTAGGTTGTAACTCTTTCCCAATTTGATGAGAAATCCAACTTCTACCATTTAAGAGTATGTAAACACACATACCAAGTAAAATATTAGCTAATCACACTGCAAGTACCAATTTTATATAATAAAATAAATTGAAACATTCATTTTGTAAATTACATTACTTTTGAAAACAAGTCTTTATGACAACACATGAATGAGTTAGCATCCAATAAAGATGACTTTTATCATAAAACTTGAACGGTTTTATATTGAAAATATAACATAATATGCAATGAAATTATAAGTCAAGAGGATTATAATAGTCAAGTACATGAGCAAAATTTGCAATGATCCCAACAAGAAATGTAGCAGCTTCCCATAGAAAGGCATCAAGGGAAATCACATGGGCACGATTGTGATAAATCACCAGGTTAGATGCCTGAGGTAAATATTTCAGTAGAGTGAGAGAACCCAACTATGTTGGTGAAATATGTAACTCAAATACAACCTCCTATTATACCCTTGGAAACAACGCTTCATGATTTATCTGTGTCGAGACATGGCACCAAATGTTGCAATCCCTTATAATTCGGGAAGCCAATTCTCCCTCTTTTGCCCCTAAAATTAAATCCAAGATACCATTTCCAATAGGGATAATGATATAATATAGCATCAAAGAAAAGGGTAATGGAATATCCACATTTTAACCCATTTTAACCCACCCTTGGAAGCTAGGAATTTGCTCATTTTCAAAAACCAAAGTTGACTCCCTATGTACAAGAAACTATCCTTGCAAAGAAAATTTGAAATCAAGTCCATAATTCTATCGTGGAAGACCTTTGAAATATAAAATTAATATGTTGGATGCTAACTGGAAGGATTTTTTCAAGTGGAAAACCATGGAACACATATTTTTCACAGAAAAAGATTACAACAACAATTCTAAATTTGAAAATAACCCATATGTATTTTGGACTTGGGAGCTTTCAAAAGATGAAAAAAAAGAAACTAAAACTGGTTATTGTTTAAGAAGCATTTAAATATGAATGAACTTACTTGATATCATAGAAAGGTATGGTTTTAATGGTAAAAAATGTGACTAGCCTCAAACGAGCTTGCGAAACATTATCACCCAAATAGTTAATCCTCAAAGGATTCAGAAATGTGATCTACACTATCTGCTATGTTTCTTTTATGTAATATTCTCATTTCCTATCTCATTCTTGTCTAAACGGAACATCCACCATTCTCATTGCTTGAAATTCTACCAGTTTAACTCGAACAATGTTTCTTCTTTTGGGGGATTTTCTGCTCAACTTCAACTTGTTAGAATTAAAATAAGAAGGTACATCCCAAGAATTATGGAAATTCAAGTTCATGTTTATCTAATAATAACTGATGTCGGTCATGGAAGGCAAAACCATTTGATGAAAACCAAGAGAGCACTTGTGTGAACCATTAGCTCCTTCTAAAACACCTTTTAAACAAAATATAGTTTTAAAAATACTAGCAATATTTTTTTTCACATTCCATAGATCCATGTTACCATTGGATCTAGAATCATAATATTTTTTTAATATTATCCATATTATTTTAATTTTAATAGATTTTTAGTTTGTTGTAGTGTATTTTGTAGATTGTTGTTTAGTAATATTGTTGGTTTCTTTTTGAAAAATGTTTTTTTCCATCTTTGTTATTTCTCCCATTCCCAACAGACGGAACATCTTCATTTAACATGGTATTCACAAGGGAACAATACCATTGTCACCATTTTCATCTTCATAGTTTCCCAACTCACTGGAGGATCTCTGGCGAGGAGTCATTTGTCAACCTGATTTGGTTAATTATGTACATGTAATGCAAATTATAATATCTGGTCTCTGTAAATATATTTCAAGATCCATAAGTATTTGTTATCTTGCAAGCTAGAGATTTCTTAAATTGTATGATCTAACCTCTTGTTGGAGCCCAGAAGCATTTTATTCTTTGTTTCATTTGACCTTTTCATCTTGTAGTATTTCATCATTGTAGTCTTTAACTAGATATCCCAATGTGACTATGAAGTGACACATATTTTGACTAGTCAGTGTGAAACATTGGAGGCCATGGCAAGAACACTTGATCACAAACGTAGGGGCTAATAGAAAAGGTGCTAGGAAATATTTGTGATGAAAATGAGGATTTAAAGCGAGTCAATCACTATATTCCTCACCATCATCAACTGTATAATCATTGTAACAATACTGAGCATTCTCAGATCATCATGATCATCTTCATTATCCTGACAACATTTTCATGTAGTGACACCATCCTAATCATTCAATTCATCATCCTCATTGAATCCTCATAATCATTTCCATCATCATAATCATCATTTTTTGTTCTTGCCATTTTATAGAAAGGATGACATATATGATTTTTCTACATTGTTTCATGCAGATCATTCTCCGGAGTAGGTTTATTCCCTTCATCAGTCGTGATCGTCAAGATGATCCTATCGCACGGCATCCCCCAACTCACAAGCAGACTCATACGTAAATTGTTTACATATAGTTTTTTTTATTAATTTACATAAATAATTAAATTATTGTATACATGTACATGTGTAATTTTTACTTTTTGTTTGTTTCTAATTTTATCTAGGTGCCCCACTAGCCATGTCTCCTGGTGACTGTCATGGGAGAATAGTGACCAGTGCCTCGCATGATGACCATGACCCATTGAACCCCTCAAAGCAAAATGAGTAGGTTCATCATCACTCATGTTAAATTCATATTTATTTATTTTTCATCTATTAGTATCTTCAAATTGTGTATTGTTGTAATCTCACAGATCACATAGGGTTACCGATAATACACATTAATACAGACATACATAACAGACACAAGAGACAAGAACAAGTAAGTAGAATAACATATTATATTATAGTGAAAGGGTCCATACAATACAGAGAACTTGAATCGAGTTCTCATCTGGCTCAACAGCCTAATATATATGATTTACAAATAGTTACAAATAACTACCTGTCGGTTCACTCAACCGACACGACCTTAGGTGGCTGACCTAATCTCTCATTAGTCGGCTAATCAACTAAGTCAGCTATCATCCAAGTAGGCATACCGACTTGCTCCTCCAGCATCTCCCCCATGAACAAAATGTTTCTTCATCCCGAAGAAACAGGGAGGTACTAAAATTTCTTTGTCTATCTAAGTTGTTATTCTTGTGCTTGATCTTCATGGGCTGTGAAGTTTGATGGTTGGTCTTTTCTGTACACAGACTTCGACAATTGCTTCAGCTGTCACTACCAGCTGATGTTGAAAATCCGACCAACTCTGCAATATTTTCTGTATGTCGATGGTTAGTGTGGTCAAGCTTGATAATATCGACATTTTCTCTTGAATGGGAAATTTTTCTATTTTCTCCATGTCGTGACCCATAAACCGATCCTTTTCCTTTGCTGTCTCTAGAAGTCATCTCATCTGTGGGAAAATGATGTCTACTTTTTCTAGGTTTGGAATGGCTTATTGTACCCACTGATCAAGCTTCTACAGTTTGGCTATTTCCAGCAGCTTCTGAGTGCTGCATCACTGCTTTTCCTTTTCTCGAGCACTTGGATCTCCCATCGGGTCTACCTGGATTGCTGATAGACTCGACCATAGTAAGAAGTCCAGTCTCTCAGTACTTCTTCTGTAATGATAGACTCCTCCATGTGATCTTGCAACACCTTGTATGCTTCTGAAAAGGCCGTGTGCTGCTCCATCAATAGTCGAACGGTTTCTTATTTATGTTCCTCTTTTGTGTCCTGAATTTGTGCCTGTAGCATCAACACCACGCTCTCAAACAGATGATAAGCTATTTCTAGTGGTTTGTCAATGTCAACCTCTACTGGTCCTGGTATCACCATTTGTACAAGGCTTCTGTATTTGTTGAGAAACTCGACTTGTTCTTTTTCATTGTTGTTGAGCTCCTTATGTCTCTGCTGGATCCTTGTCTTTGCTTCAATTGCCAGTGTTTCAAGGAGTTGTCCTAGCTCCCCATCCCTTAACTTGGTTGCATCGACAGCAATGGTCGACCCAAGTTGACTAATGTGGACCATTGTTGTATGTCCATGATGGTCCTTCTTCTTTTTCTCCTTGTCCTTCTTGTGCTTCTGTGTTTCTGCTTGTTTCGGCACCTGTGTACCTGTAAGAGCCAAATCCAGATTGTCTATTTGATGGGAAATAGTGATTGATGGTATTTATGTTTGATTCGGTTGGATGACTATTGCATCTGGTTGTGCCTCTGGTTGGTTGGGTACATAAGGTCCAGAAGTGGTTGTGATTGGTGTTGATGGTTGCGGTGGAGGTGGTTCTAGTGCAGCTGGTTGAATTAGAGGTTTTGAGTAGGGGGCGGTGGTGATGGTGTAGGTGAATGTTCGGGTGTGATTAGATTAGATTGGTGGAAGTATGGATGGGTGATGGATTGTGGATCTGAGGGGGTGAGTCTAGTTTGGAGAACATTTGGTCGATTTCTTGATTTATTTCCTCCATATTTTCTTCTTCCTCACCTCCGGTCGGTTCAGAAGCCGGTGGGTGGGGTTCAGGGTCGGTTGGAGTGATAGATGTGGTCTAACATGCGAAAACTTCACATTCTTTGTTTGGGTTCCTTTGGAACGTCAAGTTTATTATTTCCACAGTCTTCAGCCTCTGGAGTACTTGGCCAGGTTGGGAAATGGGTAGTTGGGATCTGTCAACATCGAACAAAGGTGCTTTGGTAGAGAGCTTCTGCACCATGGTGAATATCTCAGGCAGTTTTTCGATGTATTCCTGGAGGTCTCTGTCACGGTCAAACTTTTCCTTCACAGCCTCCGACATAGCATTTTTGCATAAGTCGATTGGGCTCACTGAAAGTTGTTCTAGTATTAGCTCTTCTGTTATTTTTGTCGGAGATGGAGGTGGGGGTGTAGACACAAGATCCACAACATTTTTGGGCATCAAAGTGTGTGTTCTCTTCGCCTTCTTTGGTCAACCTAGTTGTGCCCCTGCCTCGACAAATTTTGGAAATCAGGTTTCCACCGACACTTTGTTTGCTGCAACATCTTCTATTATGTCGAGGGCCGTAGCTACCAGTTCCTCCTCATCTTCTAAAGATTCTGCAATGATAAGCTTGTGCTTACCTTTCCCTTGTTTTTGTTGTTGTGTTTTCTTCCTTTTTCTTGAGGCTGCTATCTCCTTCGACAATTTGGTTATATTTTCTTTGGTGGAAGCATACTCTATATTTTTCGGTTTTTATCTCTCCCCTTGGCTCTTGAGTCGGGATGAGATTTTCTTCAGCTGGATTGGTTACCTACTGTTCTGCATGTGTCTCCTCTCTTTGTGCCATCAGAGTTTTGATTATGATTTGCAGTCCACCAGGGCCTTCGACCAGTGTCTCCTCCGACACAAAGGTACTGATGCAGTTTGCGATCTCTGTTGTTTGTGCTTCAAACCAGTAGTCTCCAATTTTTGCTATTTTTGGTCTATCATCATTTGATATGTTGAATTCTCTAGTTTTGAATTTAGCATCTAGCCATTCCAGTGCTTTAGCTTCATTGATTGGTCGACTTCCTTCCTTAAACTGTGAGAATGTGGGAGGGAAGTCTGCTATAGTCATTCGGTCGGTGGCAGGGAAGTTTCAACTTTGAGTACTGTGCGAATAGGTTTGGTCATTTCTACATGATTTGATTTCCATCTAAAACTTTTCCCTTTCGACTTTTCATTTTCCAACTGTAGTCTTATTGACTGTGGTATTGTCCCAGTTTGTATATTGTTGCAGTTTATTGTCAGTCGGTTGTCCCTTAGGGTTTTGTTTTATGTCGGTTGTACAAATGCTTTGATCTGTTTTGCAGTTTTGACCAAATTCTCATTTTGGGCTTCAAAGTTGAAATCTTTGATAAAATTTTCTTTAAGTTCATGCCATACAAATGTTTCACCCCAAGCTTCTTCCATCTTGTACCATTTTTTCGGTAAGTCAGCGAGTGTTGATGGAAATAAGTGTGGCCATGTACGTTCATCCTTATATCCCAGTCTTCTCCATTATTTTTGACATATCTTTATATGGTTTTATGGATCCTGTCCTTGGGTGAATATAGGTATCTGAGCCTGGTTGGTTAACTTCTTTCCTCCAAACCTTTCTACAAAATAATTCGAAGTTGTTGTCCATGTCTATAGTCTTGACTAATGGGTATCCCACCATCTAGCAACTTGTCCTATAAAATTTTCTACTAAACTTTGTAGTTGGCCATGTTCATCGATGTTCCTAGATACTTGCTCTACATGCATAACTGGTGATTCTCTTTCTTTATACCTTGGAGTTTTTGTGGTATTTATATTTGTCGGTTGCAATGTTGGATATTCCCTAATTTTCTTTTCAAATATTTTTGGGATGCTGGACACCACAAAGCATTGTTTGACTGGTTTCTTCTGTACTTTTTGAATAGTCTGGCATCCTCTTGCTTTTGTTTCATAGTTTTCAACCTCCCAATCATATAGTTCTGCATCTGAATTGTATCCTACTGAGTGTTGGTTTCCTAAGTAAAGTTCACCATATGTATTAGGTTATGTGTAATCTTCATTATTTTGTATCTGATATAGTTGTCGAATGTCAACTTCTTCATCAATTGGTTCTGTCTAAGGTTCTCCTTGGGATGGATGAATGGGTACTATGACTTTTTGTCCATTCCCCTTTAATTTAATTCTTTCTTTGTCCAAGGATATCGAGGCTTTCATTTTTCTCCACCAAGGTCGACCTACTAACGCTGGGAAGGAGCTGGATCCTTCCTTAGGGTCAATAATTTCAAAGTCGAATTTAGTTGATATACCTTTTATCATTGTGTCGACATGTTTCCAGACTCCAATAGGTTCGCCTTGATCGGCCAGTTTCAGGTATATGCCTGATTCATATAATCGAGGTCTGCCTAACTGTTCACATGTGTCTCGAGTCATAATATTTACCTGTGATCTAAAATCGAGTACAACTTGTCGGACATGGTATCCTTCAATTTCCAAGTCGACAAGTGGGTTGGCATCACTTTTATCTTTTTGGTTTAAGCTGCAAATAATTCTTTGTTTGTTTTTTGGTGTTTTTGTTGTGTTTTATTTTATACAGTAAGTCAATGAATTGCGATCTTGTTTTATTTTTTTGTACCAACTGTATTACCTCTTTTACTGTGTCCTGTTGATTATCATCTTCTTCTTCCTACCGAGCAAATTCTCTAAATATATTTATTGCATCTTTATATATTTGTTTTTCTTTAACTGGGTCAGGATAAACATTTTTTTCTTTTATATTGCTTATTTGGGGGTTATCATTCCCAGTTTTCGTCCCTTGTCAGGTTACGATATGTAAATTCTTTTACTGATAATATCATTTTTTTGCACACACGACAAGACATTAACATTCTTCTTTTTATTTATTTTTTCAAACATAATAGGGCAATCCTCTAATGAGTGATCCCCTACACCACAATTAGTACAAAATTTTAGGTCAGTCCTGTCCTTGTATGGACAGTCTGCATGTCGGTGTCCTTCCTTGTAACATGTGAAACATTGGATGGGACGACGTGGTCGGTTGTCTCGATTCCCAGAGAATCGACCTCGACTTCCATAGCCTCCACATCGGTTGTCAAACCGGCGTTTGTACTGACGACCTTCATACCTTTGATTATTTTGGTCGTTTTGTTCATTGTTTTGTGCAACTGCGTTAGTCTGATATATTGCCTAATAATTTTCTCGATTACTTAGATTCAGGTGGTAGTCGGAGGTGTTGTGATTTTTAGTTTCACATATTGCGCACCATGATGCTTTGCCATTCTTCATGTTGAATGGACAATATTTTGTGGTATGATCTCCATGCTCCTGGAAGATGTCGCAAAAACATTTTGTTTGCACAAATCGAACATCTTGTTGGCTAATATCCTGTCGCCAGTTGTCCTTTGAGTGTCTAGCCATCAAGCACTTCATGCACCAAATATCCTGACTTTTAAGGTTTAGCTCTTTTAGATATTTCTGCATGATCTCAAGTTGTTCCTCCAGTTTGTGATCCGTGGAGTATGTTGGAATGTCTTCATCCATTTCTACTTGTAGAGATTTTGTGAGAGCATCTTCATAAGTTTTGAATGTCTCCAAACTGATGTGTCGATGAATATTCTGTGACAGACCTGCAAGAAACCACTGGATTAATAGTTGTTCATCAATGACATAATCCAACTGGCTCAGAAGGTCTTTCTAGTGTTTGTCATAGTCGTGGACAGTTTCTCCTGGCTTTTTTGATGTTGTCTTTAATTTCTTTGCTGCCAAATGTTTTGCATCTGGAGTTTTAAAGAACGATAGAAATTGTGCTTTGAATTTGGCTTTAGTTGCTCAAGGAGTTCCCTCATAAAAGGTCATATACCATGTTAATGCCCTTTTCCTCAAGGCACCAGTGAACTGCTCCATCTCTCTGTCTTCATCCGTAACTTGGTTCACCTCCCAAGTTGACTCACAGATGAACCAATGTCATCTGGGGTCCTTATCGCCCTCATATAAGGGGATGTGCATTGTCCCGTGACCCATGTTAGAGTCACTATCACTATCTTCCTTAGGAGGTGGCGGTGGTGGGGGTGGTGGTGGGGATAGTGGGTTATTTTGTTTATTCTTTTGTGTAGAATTATTGTCGACAGAACTCTCATTTCCATTGGTCATCTTGGTTGTTGTTTCTTCTCTGACAAGCAGTCGGTCGGGGTCGACTTCTCCCGTCGATTTCCAACTGCAATTATTTGTCTACAGCTCCAGATTTTTTGTATCTTCCAAAGCTGCATTTGGAAGGGGGGGTGCTCCTTCATGTGTCGGGTAAAGTAAGTGGATACTTCAATTGGATTTTAACGCTTGAAGCGTGACCCAATTTCCTTCTTCTGGTGGAAGGATAATTAGATGATTATCATCATTTCTCTCGTCGTCTAGTCGGCTCCAAATACTAAAGTCACCAGCTCCTAGTCTGAGGTCCTCTTCGATAATTGTTTGTATCCTGGTACTCGGATCCATTGGAGATAGAGGTCTTACCTCTTGGGGGACTTCTAATTGGAGAGCTTCTTATAGCTCTATCCACAAATCTTCTTCCATAGGGGATGCTTCTTCTTCCACGCCTTCCTCATGTCAGTCATGACCCAACTCTGGCAGATTTCTCTCTTGGTCTGTCACCCTAGTGCTCATTCCTCTTTGCAGTGCTATGGATCTTTCTCTTCTCTCTTCCCTTCTTCACAGCTTCTTCTACCTCTCTATTTTCTAAAAGTTCGTTGTACCTTTATGTGATACTGTCCTTTCGATTTCCCTTTTAGGTTGACTTCTCATTGCTGGTGAATGGTTTATCTTTAGTCGACTAGAATCCTCTCCACTTTACCCCGACATACGACCAGCTATGCCCCCATTTCCTACCCGACGCTTTAGAAAGCCTAGATAGTTCTGTTCACTTGCTTAGGAAGTATTCCCACTCCCTTTTGGCAATGAATTTCTCCCACTTTAGTATGCTTCTCCGCCCAGTTAGTATTTTGTGGCGGTTTGCGTAGTAATGGACAAGGTTCAACGATATGACCTACTCCTTTCTCGATCAGAAATTTGAATAGCAAGGTCGGTAAGGAACACAATAATTTTTCAGTGAGGTTTGTGTAGAACTTCTTCTGGATAGTTTCCACCGAATCTCTTTCCTCTACGGCTTGCTCCTAGCAGAATTCGTCGGCGATCTTTTTGAACCACTCCGATAGGTTTTTTCTTCCCCCTTGAATCAGTTTGTCTAGTAGTTGTTGGTCTTTAATCGCTTCTGGATTTTTCATCCAAGATTTTCTTCAAAAGCTAGGGCACTAATTCTACAAACTTCTCATGAGTCTTGGTAAAGAACCTTTATTTTGCTTGAGCAGTCGTTAATATTTTTCTACGTGCGTAATTTTGCAAGTAGTTTGCTATTTTACGCTCCCACCAGTCCTTAATCTCTTTTTATGATATCATCTTCTTGTATACATCTCATACATGTACTACCGGCAACAGAACCAATGTTGTAATCTCACAAATCACATAGGGTTACCAATAATACACATTAATATAGACATACATAACAAAGACAAGAGACGAGAATAAGTAAGTAGAATAACAGATTATATTATAGTGAAAGGGTCCATACAATACAGAGAACTTGAACCGAGTTCTCATCTGGCTCAATAGCCTAATATATATGGTTTACAAATAGTTACAAATAACTACCTGTCAGTTCACTCAACCAACACGACCTTAGGTGGCTGACCTAATCTCTCATTAGTCGATTGACTGACTTAGTTGGCTAATCGACTAAGTCGGCTATCATCCAAGTCGGCATACCGACTTGCTCCTCCAACATGTATCAATGTTTTGCACTTTCGCTGATACATTTATTTTATTTGTCTGTCAGGTGTTGAACTAGATTCTCATGCTCCTTGGGAATATGATATCACCAAATCATGATCGAGGATATCAAATCACATTTTGATTGGTTGCATTTACGGTTGCAATCCATGCACCTGAGTACCCATCGATACAGTCGATAAATATGATGATCAATGTCGTCAATGGGTTGTTGGACATCCACCAAATGACAGGCCCTATGAGTGACATCTGGAAGACTTATTTCCAGAGTAGGAGGGGCCAGACATTGGGTCATAACAAATGTGATATGGTGAAAAACACAACAAAATTAAAGGATTCCAGGGGCACTTTGTTTGACATCCCTCCTAATCGTGTTGTTGGATAGCTTCTCCAAGTGATGGAGTTCAATTTCGAGGCTGTTGTGACTCGTTTTTATGATAAATTTATTGGAGCATGGGGAATGTTCCCCCACAATAACCAGTACTCCTTGTACTTTTCTAAACATATTTATGCAAATTTCATATTACACATGCATTCTGATTACACAGGTGCGTCATCGCCTTTCTATGGCATTGTGTGGGGACGTAGTTATGAGTGTCTAGGGGTTCCCAGAGACCCTACTACTATATAACCCCCTCCTTGACCGATTCCTGGCCCTAATCAAATTCTTATATGACCTGGATACTTACCCAAGCCATAAAAACTTGGAGTTGAGACACAGTCTTTGATGGTAGGTTCCATGCACACTGCATTGGGTAGCACTACCATTTCCATGCACAAGGAGAGGTCCAGCCCACCCCTTGGACCTACAAATCTCAATTTACAGTATTTGTATGACTCAGTTATTCAGTTCCTTGACCGTGGTAATCTATTGTCATATGCTATAAGTTATCAAGACTCATACGCTACTACACATGGCTGAAAAGTCCCACGAAAGTTTGCCACGAATAGGTTAAAATCGATTTTTTCGTGGAAAAAAAGTTTAAATATTTCAATAACATTGAAAATGCCCCCGACAATTGTCACTATAGCGACGAAAGGTCCATAACGTCGCTATAGTGACGAATGCCGAAAAGAAAAATTGTTTTTCTTTTTATCTTTTAACGGTCATTGACTTTTTTCGGAAATTTGATCGTTGTGCATTTTTGCTAGAAACGCAACCCTCATTGATCTATAAATACATGTTCTTAATTCATATTTTCACAATCATTTTCTAGAGTTGCAGTGATATTTCTATTGGTTTTTTGTTCTACGATTTCAAGAGTTCGGTACTGGTTTGACACACCGAATTTTTTATCTCATTCATTTTCCAGGTTAGTTTGAATGCAATGCACTAGTCTTTTTTTTGGTTGCACCCTTTATATTCCAACTAGGGATTCAATTCAATGGAGAAAACGTTTATATAGTTTGGGACATTTGTGTCAAAATGTAATTCTATAAATTGTCATTTGTGTTAAAATGTAAATTTTTAAATTTTCATTTCTTTTAAAATGTAATTTTTTAAATGGTGGGTTGTGTTAAAATGTTAATATCATGACCATCATCATATATTTCAAGTACACAATATAATTATATATAACTAGCCCCCTCAATATAGATAACCAATGAGACCACAATGGTGTATCCTTTCAAACTTTGATAGTCATTTGACAATATTGACATTATCATCTATATCCATAATCCCATTTGACAATCCCTTCAATTTTTAAGGGTCTACATCTATATTCATAATCTCATTTGACAATATCATGTCAATGTGTTGAAACCTTTTAGTCTCTAGTATAACGAACATGAACAATATTACTGACCCCTCAATTTCTTCTACATTATATCCATTTGCACCATAATGTATACTTTCTTGCAATTAATAATTATAAACCAGCGTATGGAAGCAATTAACCACTCATTATCCTATGGGTATTACCACTTTTCAAAATGGTGTGACAACCCCTTTCACAAATACACTTAACCCAACATACTAACCTGCTTGGACATTTACATAGAGATTCATTACTTTAATTTAAGGAAACACCATATCTATAATTTAATATACCAATACATGCATTGAAGTAATATGTAAACTCCTAATTTGTGACATCAATAACACAATTCCTTAGGCCCTTTTTTAAGAAATATATAAATTCATGTTATGTAGAGTGAATATCCATTACCCACCATACGCCAATAACTATTGGAATAGCATGTAGTAATCCAAGGGAATTATAACTTAGGTAATCCTCTACACATGATTAGGTAATCCTCTAATCACCTCCTTTAATTTCCGGTCTCCTTTAATATATATATAGTATTCAATTTAGACGTCCTTTATATATTGATTAATGAGTTTTTTTTTTTGTATAGGTTATCAGAATGTAAAATCAATATACCTGGGAAGAAAACAATAGGAGGTATGTTGAGGATAAGGCAGCATTGGAGATGAAGGGTGATCAAAAGTGTTATTTCCCTTGCAATGATTCCAAAGGTTTGATAACTAGAATAATTTTAAGAAGATCAGCTGAAAAACATTGTAAGGAGAAAGGGCATGCTGAAGGGGGGTATGAATATCATCCCTTGGTAAGACATTATTCATTACATAATGTACTTCTTGTAATAGTATTGATAATGTATTCACATTTTTTATCATTTTAAATATATGTGTTGTATATTATACACTAATATTATTGCATTGTTTGTAAATATAAAGACAATGCCCACAAGATGTCGACCATCAGAGAGCTATTTGCCACATAATAGTAGAAATACTACTTTACAAGACGACGCGCATGAAGATCATGCTATTGAATATCGAGTTGTTAATGATCCTATGGAAGAGGATGATGTTATTGATACTAGGTGAAGATGAGATAAATAGATTGTTGCAAGACACATTTTCTCCATTGGATGAGGACAACCTCCATGATATTCATGGTGTTCCTCTTCTCAGGAAGTCCCAAGAACCTCTTTATGAAGGCTCAACAACCAATATTCTATATGCTATATTGTTTTTGGTGAACTTGAAGGTTTTGAATGGTTTATAAAACACTTGTTTCACACAACTCCTAAGGTATGTAAAGTTGATTATTTTCCTCTATTTTTAGTGTTAATTAATTCGTAAACTAGGGATATTAAATATTTTGACGTATATTGTTTACATTTCACTTTTTGTCAATGTTGCGGATTGTTGGGTGAATTTCTATTACCACCATCAAATAATTTACCACACACAAGTGGAGAGGTATTCTTGATTATGAAAGAAATTGGAGTGGAATATCAACCTATTGATGCATGTCCTGAAGATCATATTATATATTATGGACAATATGCATCAGAAAACAAATTCCCACAATGTTAAATTAGTAGATATCGAACTTTTCAAGTAACAAAAGAGGTCCCTTGAAAAGTTCTTCATTATATTCCCATAATTCCATGTTTCCAATGTACCAAAGTATAGCACATTTTATGAATTACCATGCGAAGAATAGAAGTGAAGATGGTGTTCTTCGAATGCCTGCAGATAGTTCTGCATTGAAGAACATCGAAGAAAAATGGCCAATTTTTAAAGATGAACCTTGTAATGTTAGACTTTCATTGGTAGTTAATGGTTTCAATCCATCTAGTGAGCTTCGTTCTACTTACTCAGTGTGGCCTATTTCGTCATAAACAATAACCTACCTCCTTGGATGATGATTAAGAGAGAGTACACAATGTTGGCAATGATTATTCCAGGTATTTTTTTGAAAGTAATTATATTATTTCATGAAGTTATTTGTTTAATTGTCACATGAGAACACCTTTTTTATATTTGGACGGATAACTAAATAGCAATATTGTATGTTTATTGATCAACTAGGTAGGTACCAAGTTAAGGATATGAATGTATATATTGAGCCTCTTATCGATGAGCTATTGAAGTTCTGGGTTGGAATCACTATGTATGAAATATCTAGACCAATAGGGCATAAACAATTTAGGTTCCATTGAATACTTGCATGGACAATTCAGGACGCTCCCGGGTTAACATATTTTTGTGGTATGTAACTTTATGTTGTACGTTGTTAAAATTATATGCTTTTAAGGTAAAAAAAATGCAATTTTTTAAATAATAATATTTTGATGCTATTACATTAATACATATAGCTCGCAGGTCTTCAAACAAAGGGAAAATTTGCATGTCCAGTATGTGGTCCTAGGATAAAATCTCAGCGTTCAAGAAGTTTAGCAAAGGAGGTGTTCGATGAGTACAGGAACTTCCTCCCTAAGAACCATAGGTATCGAACTATCGAAAAAACAAAATTCAATGGTAAACAAGAGAATGCAAAGAAACCACGAAGAATGGCACCTCACCTATGGAAGTTGGAATATAACAAAAATTGTCAAGGTATGCAAATTGTATATGCAACATACAATATGTTCACGTAATATTATGATTTTTATATTTTTACTGAATTTTCTCTACCATGGGTGTCATGAATTATTGTTAATGGGTTTTCATTTATGTTTAATGAATGTATTTAAGGCATGAATGGGCTACCACGAGGAATGAAGAGTTATCCCATACAATTCTGTAGGTTTCCTTACTACGAGCACCTACAAATAGCTCATTTGTTTGATACAATGCATATCGGGAAGAATGTAACATAAATGATATGGTGAACATTAGATGGAAGGTCTGACAAAGATAACATTGGAAAAATTTGTAGTGACATTGCAGAAGCCAATATGCATTGCAAAGTGTAATTATTTCCAATGCCGGAAATGGGAACCGAAATATTAGACTTCCATGGTTACTGGTGGAGCAACAAAGCAATGCTATAAAAGAGGTCATTCAGAAAATCAGGTTTCTGACAGGGTTTTCGTCGAACATACAAAATATATTAACCAAAAAAGGTGATTTTGGTAGTGTTAAAACTCATGACTAGCATATATTCATTAAGGTAATTATTTATGTATATAATTTCCATTAAGTAAATCTTTTTAGTAATTGTTCTCTCCTATTTGGAAACATTAGATAATGATTTTCTTTTTTTTACAGTACATTCTACCTATGGCTCTCCTAGATAGCTTTGATGAAAACATAAAACAAGTTATATATGATCTTGGTAAATACATGAGGTAAGTAAAAAAATTATATGTATGAAAAATGTTTGTTCTTTTGGTTGCATTCCTTATTGACATATTGTGTTTTACAGCTTGGAACTTTATTATATATGCCTCAATTTGGTTGATCATTGTTATTTTCTTGCATCTTTTGTAGGTGGATTTCATCTAAATAAATCCATAAAGAAGATATTAGGTATTGGAAGAGATAAATTCCTCATCTAATGTGTGAAATACAGAAGTATTTACCTCCATCATTTTTCAATGTGCAAGAACACTACCTCATACACCAAGTTGAGGAGATTAAATTGTGTGGACCTATAAACTCAAGGTCAATGTGGATGATGGAAATGCATTTGAAGT